>JAPYYT010001450.1:0-26954 GCA_030522565.1 Ceratosolen corneri | reverse complement strand
ATTCTGATCTGTGTTTGAGTCTAAATCATATAATACATCGTTTGCATACTTGCATGTGCATTTACATTTCAAACATTTCATTTCTCCTTTCTCTAATATCTCCCTTCCAACTTTTAGGAATTACTGCCGTGATTGACACTCAGCTTCTTTTAACTCCTCCTATCGTCCCTTATTTTCTCGTGATCTTTCGAATTTTAGAAATCTTCTCTATCGGATAAATTCCTTTGATCTTTGTTATATGGTAAAGAGTGAGACTAATCATTCATGAAAGCAATTTAATAATGTGATTTAGGCTGCGATTTTTAATCAATAAGTTAACATTTATGTTTGAATTAAGTTTTCAAACTAAATAATCGACTTTTACCAAATTTTATTCAAAATCAACAATAATACAATACAATAGTCTTGTAATTGCACATCACTGAGAGAATATAATTGAAAACTTGCAAATAAGTTAAATTCAGTACAAGCTGAAGTTTTTGAATTTGTATCCTTTAAAATTCCTGCATCATTTAATACAATCTTATAACATCAATATAATTAATATTAATTAATAATAAATTAAGAGACTTTGTAATAATCGTATATAACACATTAATATCGGTAATAATGTGACATATACATTTAGAAGGTCAACAAATAATACGTATTTTTAAAAAAAAGTATCTCCAGAATAAAGTATTAAACGTTAAAAATATTATTGGACATGAAAGTTATTGCACAAAATTTTTTATAGAGCCTGACGATTAATATATTACAATGAAATAGTATCGATCCTAAATATAATCGATTAATAATGTCGATGCCTCAATACATCTTAATACTCCATATAAATATAAAAAAGAAAATTAGGCATATTCTCGAATTAAAACGATATTTTAATAATTTATGCAAACAGATAAAGAGGTACACAAGTTAAATATTCTATTACTGTATTATTTTATAAAAATAAAAAAAATGGTAAGAAACATGTAAATGTCAATTTTCTAAACTTTTGTACAATTCAAATTCTTCGGACATAAACTATAGTCAAGAAAGATATAAATATTTTTCATATTTTAATAATCTTAGCATATTTGTAATTATATGATCATATGTTTTAAAATATGTTAAAAATATATTAAATATATGAAAAAATAGGTAATCATTTTTTTATATTTTAATCGTGTTTCCGAAATAAGGCTAAGTATCTTCAATTATACTTTTAAAACTATTTTAGCTAATTCCTTGATCGAAAATAATTATTTTTACACATATAAGAAATTCTATTTTAACCATTTACAAAATAATACATAAATGCATTATAATCCAGCTACAAAAAATAATTATAACTTAAAAATTATATATATATATATATATATATATAACTTAAAAATATAAAAATTATAGAATTATAACTTAAAAATTAGAAAAATTTATAATAAATTGTATATATGCTATTAAATTATTTAATAGTAGCTGTATGAGTACTTGTATGGTGATGGCAATGGCCATATATATGGGATGTCATGGTAGTGGTCTATAGTAGTACAATAACTCGAATAATAATTGCGATAGTAGCAGTAATAATACCCTAAAACTTAATTTTTAGAATAAGAAAAAAGTTTAAATAATGCTTCATAAACAATAAAACATCCAAACTTCATTTTCAACTGTCGGTTACTAATCACATAGTGTTCAAATTATTAAACAATTAAGAATTTTTTACAGTTTAAAATTCTTTATATTTTGATGAAAGAAAGAGGCCTAGAAAAGAGCAGAAATGAAAATGAAATTCTTGGTTGAAAGACCGTAAGAAAAGTATTTAAATTGAATCCATACAAAACGTTCGTACAAGCTCTAAACTCTTATAGAGATTATTTATTTTTCCAAACAAATATTTAGGATAGACTTCTTTCAAGTCGAACAATACGAAATCAAAATACGCAGATTAAAGCATACAACAAAGAAAGAAATTCATATGCGTGGTATGTATATATATATATATATATATATATATATATTATTCCTACACAACATTCTTTCTATATAATACTCTTTATCTAACAATATATATAGAGAGAGAGAGAGAGAGAAACAGACAGACAGACAGAGAGAGAGAGAGAGAGAGCGACAGTTTCACGCAACAATTTTCAACGATTGCAGTTACGTGGATTACATTGAGTATGAAGGAGGAGGAGGAGGAGGAGGAGAGCTCGCAATTATTCAATCACTGCCCTCGGAGGGTCGTCACTCGAGGAACAGTTCATCTCCCCGCCCCCCTGCCACAGTCTCCCCCACGTGTGCTTTTCATTACGTCTGTCGCGACAGATTCAACGCGGACTTATCTGTGTGTGCATCTCGATCTTTATTCTTTAACTCACACGTCGGTATTTAAAGTTTGAGCACCTCATTCATATTTCGTCTCTTATATATAGTATTTCGTATGTGCAACAATTACAGTAACAAGGCGTAGTGAAGTGATCCGCTATAACCGTCAACTTGTAAGAATGAAAACACGTAAGCAACAGGATTAAAGTTTCGAATGAATGAGGCGTAGAAAGTGAGGAGGAGAAGTTTAATTTGAAAAATGAAATAAACCTCTGCGAATTGAGATTTTTATTGGGCGGTTAATTTTTGTGCATTTGCAGTTTTACTGATACTTTCATCGCTCTTAAGATATTATAATTTGAGGAATTTTCTGATTAAATAAAATAAGTTAGATTAAAGCATCATCTTCGAGATTATTTTTGACTTCGGTATTACGAGCTTGCTAAGCATTAATAATCTTATTGACAAACGAATACACAATAATGCAACTTTAATGCCAAATTAATAAATTATCAGGCTTGCATTCCATTTAACAACATTATCGGTTTCTTCATATTATCAAAATGTTTTGGTGAATCGTTTGAAATTTATTCGCGTGTAGTGCACAGAGAATCTCAAAACACTCGTCGGAGTACTTGGCTGCCTTTTACAATTGAGGGCATCTTTTTATAAAATAATGTGCTGATGATAAGGCTCAAAACAAAAAGACGAAGAAAAATTGCAATGAAATTGAGTCATACGGTAATACGATGAAGAATAATTGATGTCCGTCAATTATTACAATTGATTTTCACCGAGGACAGTTAGCAGATAATTATTATTCAAATTATCCTACATTCGTAAGTATAATCGACATTTTTATTTCTTAATTGACTAATTTTCCAAGGTAATGTTAGCATCACTGTACATATATTCATAATTTCATTTTTCATTACAATTTGAGCCTGATGGAATTTATTTTATAAAAAAAAAATTGGCATTCAATTCTCTGTACTAATGTACTAACGATTACACCTAATCAGTAATTCATAATACAGTTTAAGCCCGAAAACAATAAGCCATTAAACACATAGTTTTTTTATTTGACTCGATAATGCATTTGATTAGTTGAGATTTAGTCCTAAATGTTATATATCCATTGGTGCTTCGACATTCATAAACTTCAGACGGATGATAACATATAATCTGATTATTGGGAGGATATCTTATTACAGATCATTCAATTTTATTCCACACTCTTCAATAATCATTTATTAACGTCATTATTTTATTGATTAATACATTTGGTATACAACTTTTTGCTTTAGCCTTTAATAATAGCATTGATTTAATATTCACACATAAGCTGAATGATTAGAACTAATTATAAATCATAAGTAAATTGAAATGTATTTTGAAAGAAGTTTAACCACACCACACATACATTAGACACTCAAAAGAAGAAATTAAAAAATGAAAAATCCATGTAAAATTATTTTTGATAAAGAAAATTATATTTGTACAATTTGAAGTTTATGTTCGGATTGCGTAAACTGCTCGACTCTTGTGAATTGAAAAATTGATAAAAATAATAATAAACAAAATTGAACAGATGTGACATCATTTAAAATTAGATATTTAAAATTAGTTTGATTGATACTTGAAAAAGATTTTTTATGAAAAAAAATATATGTATAAATTTGTATTTCGTTTGTTCTACGTACATACATGTAGAGAGAATCACTGTACACATACGCATTATAAAAATTAACAGTGTTTGAACATTATTGAACATAAATATGAACTCTAAAGAAATAAAAACTTTCCAATATTTTTCTCATTTGTATAAATTAGACATAAAAAAAAAACATTACCAATTACTTGTCTACTACTTTTATCATTCCAACATATATATATGTGTGTCGATGTAAAAATGATGTGAATTAAAATTATAAATATCATGAATTAAATGTGACATGATGTTGGATCTCAATTACATTAATTTGACAGAATTTAATAATAAACTCATGTACGCTAAACTATTTATCTCGATATATTAACGCGGAGAATACGATGCTCAAATTGCGTGAAATATCATAATATTTCCTCGGAGCTCGTGGAGTTATTAATTGTAATTAAATTTCTGCAGATAATGGAAGGTATTGGAAGAAAACAATTCGATGCCATTGATATTGTGGTTTTTACGGGGATGCTCGGTATTTCCGCCGTAGTTGGCATTTATCAAGCTTATAAATCAAGAAAAAATCCAAATGCAGTCAAGGAATATCTCGTGGGTGGACAGAATATGTCCATTTTTCCAATAAGCATGTCACTTATCGCCAGGTAGGTCCTCCATTTCATTCTAAATTTTATCCTCGTTGTACACCCGCAATATACTCACTGTATATCATACTTTGAGACATTAGTAATGCGCTTAGAGTGAAATCTGTTTTCTCAATTTAAAAGAGGAAAATAATCAAGCGACTACAATACAATAATATACTACATTATGTTCGTGTGATATTATAAAAATATAATATTATTAACTTTTTACGATTATTAATTGCAATGTTATCGGTACGGCGCAATGCCTATCCGAATTTCCTTCCAATTATAACTTGGCCATACAGATTTATTGTCGAAGAAAGCAACTCGATTGGTATATTGCAATATAATTTCATTCTCCAATCGAACCCAATGACATTCTGAAATGAGAACAAAAACACAAATTGCGTAAATGATTTTATTCGATAGAAGCTAATTATTGACAAATAAATTCCTAATGGTACACGCCAATAAAAATTTTACCAAATCAGACACACCAACTGCATTCTAGATAATTTCACAAGCCAGGTTCTAGTAAAAAACAATATATATGAGACACTTGTATGAAATGCTGAAAATTTTAGCGGTGAATTTCTCGAAAAAACTATTGCTTATGTATAAAATAAAATATTCTTATGAAATAAAATATTCGAAACAGTTATATATCAGGGATCGCGATACTAGGGCTTCCGGCTGAAATGTACGTCTATGGAACACAATTCTGGTGTGTTATCATTGCCGATTGCTTTGTCTCCTTGACAATGGCCGTCGTATATCTTCCAGTATTCTATGGCCTGCAAATTACATCCTCGTACGAGGTATAGCAACTGCATTCCCTTGATAAAGACTATTTTCAAAAAAAAAGTATTGCCGATTATCCTCAATATTAATATATATAAAAACATTTCCCTCCAGTATTTAGAGCTGCGCTTCAATCACGTAGTGAGGCTGATTGGATCGACTATATTTCTAATAAAAATGGTAAGTACATCATTAGCCTACGATACTCTCTATACTTATGGTACATTATGGTGGCGAGGATTAATTATATTTTGCAATATTTGTTTCTGCAGATAATGCATGGATTCGCTCATGGATCGTGTAAAGATTAACATCTCATATATTATTTTATTTGCCATATTACGCTTTTTTAACTCGTCTTAACACTGTTGTCTGTTTTAATAATGATTTAGGTGATAAGTCGAGAGCGCTCATAATTTATTCCTTAAATTAGCCGGCGAGTTGGGACGAACTTTTGCCAATGCTTTATGAGTCCGACGAGAATAATCGTTGGGCCAAGTGTCCAATAATTTTGTCTCGAGCAACCAAGTACGATCGAATTCGTGCTTCGTTCGTTCAAAATTCCATTTGCAAGAAAGCCCCCAGGCTAACAATTTTAAATACCACTAATTCACCTCAATTTTCTACTTATTGTAGTTACTTTACATACCCTTGGTAATATATGTGCCGGCGCTAGCATTTAATCAAGTGACTGGTATCAACTTACACATGATAGCCTCGATAGTCTGCGCCGTCTGCATCTTTTATACGACTTTAGTAAGTTCTTTTTTATATTCTATTCCTTGCTAATTATTTTACGTGCACGATTGCCAAATTTTTTTTGCCAATCCGTTCCTTGTGTTCTTACTTACGTAAGCGCAGATTAACCTCAAACTGTTAAGAGTAGAACGCGTAGAAACGTCAATAATAAACGCCATAGGAATAAACATAGTCTACCTTTATTAATGCATTCGATTAAATCTTTTATAATTACAATTATATAGCAATTATTATCGACGAGCATTATCGTGGAGGATCTATTCAATGAAAGACTAACTTTTGATGTAGAAACAGTAGTAATACGTCCCTTAACGTGAACATTGCTCGATCATTTGGATATCAAGTCGTTAATTTGTCTCCCCTGTAAATTGCGACATACTACATTGTCTAGTGCATGTAATTACGTAAGACGATACTTAGATGCCTGCCATACTTGGCTATTTAATAAAGTATGGCCACACTTTATTAGATAACTATACTCGATGTATAATATATATATATATATATATATATATATATATAAAGCTATAACCGATGATGACTCGATGAAAAACTTTAAACTTTTGTCCTATTTGTTACTTCCACGTACGAAAAGGCCTCGTCGATTATCATAACGCGACCCAACAATAAGACTAAGATGTGGGTTTCACTGCTTCCAATCAAACAAATCTTATCAGACGCGTGACAGCCGAAGCTCACATCTTACGAGTCGAACTACGCATTACTAGGGCAATAAATGTAACGCAAATAACCTCTCAAAGTAGAATAAAAGTAAGAAATAACTATTTGTAAACAGGGAGGCTTGAAGGCGGTTGTGTGGACAGACGCCATTCAAACAATCGTGATGTTTGGCGGCGTGATAGCCGTCGCCGTACTGGGAACACTGAAGGTCGGCGGCATCTCCGAAGTCTGGAAGCGGAATGTCGAGAGCGGCAGAATCGAATTCTTCAAGTAAAACCACAATACCTTCATTTAAAAATGACAAGCACCGAACGGCCGAAGGCCCGCCCACGTCTCGGATGCCACTTCCGCTTACCCGCTCGTACCTCGGCCCTCCTTAATCTCTTCATAAGACATCACTGCCCTCCCCCCATAAGCACCTGTGCCTCCCCCTCCCCCCCTAATCGGGTCAGTTCATTCCAAGGGGCCGCATACGCTGCCTCACGAACACGTTATCGATGCTGCGGTTCAGCCAGAGTACATATTTAGGCGCGAGAATTCGACAGCAATGATAGATTCCTTTTGGAATGATTTTCAAGGCAATCTTGGGTAATGGGCTCACATCCCATTGTGATTGGATTGTGCTGACGAAAGAGAGACGGTGGATAGATTATCGTGCTTGCGCAAGATTTATGCAAATAATAATAAACATGTGCAACCGCATGACTTGGCGAGCCCTCCTAACACTTTTATTATAATAATAATAATACCAAATGGCGTACAATGGTGAGCTTTTATAATGAGCTTTGATTTACTCGATACTTTACGTAGGCTGTTTTTTTTTAAGAGAAACTCCATACAATAAGCAATTATATCTGGAAGTACTTAATTATCCATTCGTCGCAAAATTCATCGTTCAGATTTTAATTCAAATTTATTAAGCCATTTTTTCTTCTCTTCTCTTTTCGTTCTTTCTCTCTTATTTTAATCCATTTCAACTGCATTACCAAGCTATTAACCAAAGCAATTTTGAAGTTTTAACATTGTTATGTTTCTCGTGTATTCTCAATGTGCGACCAAATAATCACCAATGGTGGTGACGAGTAATTACCGTAAGACTAACGATAAGAAAAATAATAAATTTGCATAAATTCGCCTTGTAGTATGGATCCAAATCCAACGGTGAGGAATACATTTTGGTCAGTTGTCGTTGGAAATTATTTAAATTGGCTGGCGACGTGCTCCGTGAATCAAGCAATGGTCCAACGGTGTCTTGCCATGCCAAATCTCAAAAAATCCAACATGTAAGCTTCAAGACGGCATTATTATAAGAATTATATATAAGAGTTATTTATATATAAGAGTTATATTCTAAAATTCAGCTGATATTCGACAATTATTTATTACCTTTGCAGTACGATAATGATAATGGCTGTTGGTATAGTGACAATAGTTTCCCTAAGCTGTTACACGGGAATTGTCATTTATGCTGCTTTTTACGATTGCGATCCCATTTCAACAAAGGTATTCCTTCCATTTTATCGATATTCTCTTAATCTGTACATATACTTTGGGGAGGAGGGGGGGAAAATATGGGCTAATTGATGAATTACATTTTCATTAAAATTTCTTACTACGTTCTAGTAGCCAAACTTGGTGTAATTCAGCTCTCCCAATTTAATTATTTTATTTTTAGCAAATACGCAAATCAGATCAGCTTTTACCATATTTTGTTATGGAAATGGCTGAATCAATTCCAGGATTACCAGGTCTTTTTGTTTCTGGAGTTTTTAGTGCAGCACTGAGGTCAGTTGGGCAAATTTATGATAATTCCTTGTAAATGTTTAAGCGCAAGTAAATCGATTGTAAGATGTAATGTTACTTTTATCCTCTTATTCTTTGTTTTTCTTATTATGAAATATTTTGATGAACATTTTCTATTTCATTATCACGACATATACGGTATTTAAAGGTAAATAGAGTTAAATGTGTGCGTGTACGTATGTACTCCTCGTATACTCCTTCAATTGCATTCGTACATTATCACTAATAATTGAACAATTATTATATAAAAATATTACAAAAAACCCATTCAAAACATGATTTTTAAAATAATTTCAGTCCAATTAAAAAATGTATTAATAACCCTTACTTTTGGACTTTTGCTTTAATGAAAATTCTCGTTTAAAAACGTTAAAAATTACATTGTAATTGTACAACAATAAATATAAATATATATTGACGATTTTAAACTGTATGTAACAGCACAATGTCAACAGGACTGAATTCAATGTCCGGAGTAATATACGAGGACATGATCAAGCCGTGGCTAAAGAAACCAATGACCGAGGTTGCAATTAGTCGCATCATAAAGCTTACGGTCGTAATAATTGGAGTTGTGTGCGTAGCTTTAGTATTACTTGTGGAGAAGCTCAGTGGTCTCATTCAGGTAACTATTGACTTAAATGTAGAATCAGTTTATTATTTCATTACCGAGGATAAGATTTTTATTGGATTGGTAACATTAATGATAATTCATGTTTAATCAATTAAAGTATTACAAAATCTATGTTAATAATACTAAATACAATCAGCTTGTTCAAAAAAACACAAATAACTAATTGAAATTTTCATTGATTTCTCGTAAAATTAATGCAATAAATATTTGTCATAGTAAACAGATTAAAAGAATTGAATGAATCGCTTGAAAAGTATTCGTTATGCATATTATTCGTTATACATAAAATTAGTCGCATTATTAATGAATGTAAATGTGTCACGTGGTGTTATTATCGATATTATTAGTATTGTTATGTTGTTCATATTATTAAATTCTCGTAGGTGGGAAAAAGTTTGTCAGGCATAACGGCTGGTCCACTTCTAGGAATTTTCACTCTTGGGATGTTCTTTCCAATTGCAAATTCTACGGTAGGTAGATTGAAAATCTTTTATTATAAAACATGACATCCTCAAGAATATCTAATTTAAGCATTCTTTAATCGAAACATGAGTACACAATTGTAAATACTATCTCATGTACTGCTAATGTCCATTTTAAGAAGGCAATGTGAAAATTTAAGCTCTCGGCAAAGTGATTAAATAAAATCAATAATACTATTTATAAATTGTAATAAATTGTAAAAAGCAATCGCTTTAGTAAAATGAAGAAAAAAAAACACAATTAAAGTAATATTTAAGGTGTGCACTTTCCCCTTTCTATTTGTTAAGGGTGCAATGTTAGGTGCGTTGGTGAGCTTAAATCTCGTCGCTTGGATATCTTTCGGAACACAAGCGGCTCTGGCCAACGGCAGAATACAATTTCCGGTCAAACCTGTCTCCGTGGAGGGATGTCTTGATTTTCCAGACAGAAATGCAGTCAATCTGACCGTGATTATGGACGATGCCGTTAAGTAAGAGTGTATGCATTTATCTGTACATTGCTGATTTTCTACCTAAATTAAGAGAATAGATTGAAAAGGCAGTTTTAAAACTTCAAAATATTGCTTCGTGACTCTCATTCGATTGGTCTTTTTGCAATTTAATGAACTTGTTTGGTTGATTAAATTGAAGGACTAAGCAAAACCAAATTTTTTAACAAATTCATAATATCATTACTCTATATTAATCTATATCATATTCTCTAATGCCATAAGTTTATTGGTTATATTAAGATTGCTCATAGTCTGTTATTATCTCATAGTTATGTTATTATTACTATTATAAATTTGTATAATAATATACGGATATAGTGTGCGTTAATTATTCTAAATATAAGAAAGTTCATTAGAATGAATCATTAATGTTAATAATAAAATTCATTAAAATCTACCGTAAGCCAAAGCTAAAAATTAACAAGACATATTCGTTATCAATTATTGAAATTAATTTCATAATGCATATATATTAGCAGCTCTAATTACGTTATTTATTACATTATACATCAACGGCCAAACGCTTGACTAGATATTCTATAATTTTTTTATAACATTGGTTTTTAATAACTAAAAATATTATATAAGTCAATCGAATAAAAATGTTAATGGTTTATGGATATTTAGAATAAATATGCAAATTAAAGAAAATTTTAAATCGTATTCATGCGTTAAAGGAGTTAAAATTGAAAACCTATTCAGTAAGAAAGAAAGTAAGGATATATTTATATAACAAATATTGTTTTGATACGTATTTGATTATATCTTAGTGTCAGGTGAAAATAAACTTTATCCAAGATTTCACAACTAAATAGTTTTGTCATAAAACTATACTTTTTGTTACTTTTATATTTTTTACTGAATTTACTTTTACAAATACTCATACTAGTGTATAGAAATTTTATATAATTCATCAAAAAGTTTGTAACTGCAATAATTAAAATATCTATTGGTATTTGTATATAGTTATGTTTATATATTTATTTCTATTTCTATTTCTATTTATAACTATATTTATATATATAATATCTATTAGTATTTATATATAGCTTATATTTCATCCTATATTAGTACGATTTTGTACTAATGTTAATTTTATAAAATATACGTTTTAGGATCGATCGCCTTTTAAAATTTAAAACTGATTTAATTTAAAATTATTTTAAATTTCATTGCAGAGACGAACCATTTTTTTTGTATAAATTATCATTTTTATGGTATACTTGGGTCGGTTTTCTAACAGCCATTTTAGTTGGATTACTAGTGTCATGGATCACAGGACCTAATAAATATAAACCCGATGAAAAAAAATTGTACACGCCCATCATTCATGGCTTCTTAAAACGAAAAAATGAAAGGTTAGTCGTACTATCCATATATAACTAACGATCAGTCCAATACTTTAATTTTAATTACATTGCAATTAATCTCATTTCCCTCTATAATGTATTATTTATCCAAATAGTATTTAAAATTATTTATTAAACTTATTTATGACTGCAGATGCTGATAAATCAATGTTAAAAGCGTTATGAATTTCCTTTTTTTTAAACTACATTATATGAACACGAACCATTAAAATAATGTTAAGATAATGAAGTTTATAATGATTGAAATAAACGTGCAAATTTTGCTAGTAAATCTAACCCAATTTATAAAATATTTTTAGAAATACGGGACTCGAAGCCATAAATATGGATACATACTAAACCAAGTAAGAACGATGGCTTAGCAAATAGTTAATAATTAAGGAGAGCAATGTCTAGAAAAATGCTTGCAACTTTTTATACAAAATTGCTGGAGATACATGCATACGTACAAAGCGACAAGTAATTGATGGAGTATGTGCTCGAGACGAGTATGCACATGTCATTTATGTATTATCTCTCATCGCCGTACACGTTTACATTTGTTCCGAAACTCAAACTAGAGCTGAAGTGTATGGAATAATGAAAATTATATTTACAGTACAATTTGAAGAAGATCCAAATAATGACTGCGTAAGACACTCTTATACGGTTATCCGATGAAAGCGATTAGCATATCGTAAAAATGAAAAAATCACGCGTTAAAGATACTCGTATGTGTGGGCTGTGGACAAACTCAACGTGTACATGAATAAAACGGAAATATTATATGATACACATTCACACAACGAGTAACAGTAGATTAAGCTAGCTTAAGCTTACGAAAATAAAATAAAGCAAGATAGAGAACAACTCAATTTCCTCATTCATCTCTTCTACATCGACTTTCTCCCACCACTCAATCACTCTTTCATCCTTTCGTTTGCATTTAATGTCAAGTAAATAATCAAAATTAATACTTATATATTACTCGATATAAAATAGTCTTAAGCAAACATTAATATATAAGTTTAAAGTGAAGATATGTTAATAAAGTAAGAAATAATTGTAGTAAAGCAAAGAACCTGTTAACGTGCTTTCGATTTTGCCAAATTTAAAATTAATTAAGAAAATGGAAAGAAATTCACGATAAACATACGTCAAATATAGTAGCAAAACAGAAAAAAAACGGTAAACTTCCGCAGAAACAAACATTATTTGCAATTATAAATATAACTATAATAAGAATGCAATTATAAAATTAACTGAAAACTATTGATATACAACAAATATTGAATAAAAAATGATTTAGAAAATTTTTTAATTTAAAGCAAGATGAACAAGAAAAAATATATAAATTAGAAAATAATAAGGGAAATTTTCACTTGCTATTATAAAATTAATAAAAGGACGTAGAATTAGAGTGTTGAATGAAGAAATAATACATTTGCTTTTCAAATGAAAATAACAAAAGTGCTATGATTAAATAAACTTTTAAATTTATTAACTTTATTAAAATGAAACGTAAATATTACTTGAGTAATTGATTTTGTATTTTATTGTATTTCTATTATATAATAATATATGATATTTTAAAGTTTCTTAAAATTAAATTTATAAATAAATTTATTATTTCACTTCCTTGTTAATTTAAAGCTTATATTATTTTTTCAATCTTCACCCACAGAAACTGAAAGGTGAGATCTTTCAGACAGTTTTAAATATTTTTATTTCGAATTGAAAGTTCTACTTTTAATTTTCTTTTCGTCATACATAGTGTCTTGCAAATGTAAAATAAAATTTGAAAAATAATTTGTTGGAGATCGTGTTGTCCTGACATAATTTATAATTTGTGATAAAATAAAATCTTATTGAATATAAATCATATTTGAGTCACACATAGTAACAAATTTAATGTAAAATTTGAACGAATGCCAAACTTTTTAACGTAATTTTAATTATATTTACATAATTGTGCTACAAGTATTAATAAGATAAAAAAAATAATTTATTATTCCATGTATTCATATTATAATATGAAATTAATCTACAACTTTTCAGCTTCACATAATTTGAAATAAAGATTTATGTTATGAAAAGAAGTTGAACTGCGAATTACTTATGGTATTAAATTGCAATAAATTTGCATAATAATTTCACGAATATAAACAAAGTGTGAGTTTCATATGACAATTGTTTCAATCCGTTTATATAATTTTACATTTTTTCAGTAACTGTTCCTTTCCTTCGATCGTAATCAATTAAAACTCGTAATAAAGCAATGAGAACATACGTGATAAAATTATATAAGTATCATATAAAAATATATATGATAGTGAATGATGTTGCAGGGTCGTTTTAATTAAAGAAAATATTAATCAGTTTAGATAATTAATCTTTATTAATTGAGCAATCTTGTGAATTTGCTAGAATAAAAATTGTTTACATTTAATAAAAATAATGCATATTCAAACAATTCTTAAGATTAAATAGTTATATATAAGATTCGTACATAAATTGTGCGAGATATTTATAGTTCGTATAAAAATAAGTGCATTTTATGTATTTAATGTGAAACGAATTTCATTATAATTTATATTTTCTCTTTGTCACTATGTTCACTTATCATTATATTTCTCGAGACATATACGCACACGTGGGCAGCAACAATAACGTAAACGTTATAAACATATAAACGATTGAAAGCTATTTTAACTAACAGTTATTTTATTAATCCTCGATTGTTATGCTTATCTGTAAATCTATTTTTCTTTTCTAATGATCTACAATTGATTTTTAAAGATGATGAAACTGGTGCTTTTCGAGATAAAAAAAAATTGAAAAATCGAGATGAGAGCGTGGTAGATCGTAAAATAATACTAGTAACGTTTGCAGTAGATCGCCAAACAAGACTAGTGATCTTTTCGGTAGATCACTAAATAATACTAGTGATCTTTATTGTTCGCAGCGCCGCTCTTCAAGTAGTTCCTGAGAGAAAACCTTGACTGGTTCCATAGAAAATGAGAGCCACACTATATTTCTTTGAGATACTCGTCATAAAATAAAATAAACAATTATTGATAATTTCTGCATGAACACTTCATCATGTGTAAATAGAAATAAATAATTTTTATTCCATTATATTATAGATGCCAGTACTAAGTAAATAAAACTTGATATTCATATTAATTATAGGTGCAAGACTGATTGTAACATACAAACAAAAATATATAACAAAAATTGTTCAAATATAATGATTTATTTAAAAAAATGTAAGTACAAGGTATCTTTTATGTTTTCAAGCTGGCAATCCATATTATCCGTATTAATGAAAATTAATTACAAATTCAAGTAATTGGAAATTAAATAATTTGTCCAATTATTATTTAGCAATATTTATTTCAAAATAATTACAATGTCAAGTGAAAATTCCATGATCAAGCTAATTAATTCAAATGACAATGAAGAGAAATTTGATGCAAAATATAAGTCATGGAATTATCCTGATTCATCCACCAACAATCATCCCAATCAAATAAGAAATTGTTGCTCTCCTGCTGATGAAACTGAAGAATTGGTAAATTTGATCAAAATAAAGAACTTTAGTATATATATTTCATTTAAATTTGTAAAGATTTAAATATTACTGTAATAGGCAAGAGAAGATAAAAATTTATATATGACTTATAATGATGAAGTTCAAAGAGATAAATCAGCATTCTCTCTGCTGAAGCAAGATAAAAGTATTGATAATAACAGTAAAAAGGGTAATAATCATGCGAGCAATGGCAAAGAATATCAAAATGATAAGCAAGTGAACTTTTTCGACAAGCCAAATTTAAAATATCAAACAAATGAATTTGAAGCTGCAAAACAAGCTCACAATTATGAGGCAGAAAAGTTAGCTGAGAAATTACCTATAAGCATCAATAGCCGCCAAGCAGTATTCAATGAATATATTGAAACAGATTTAGATCAACCTATGGATTATACCCTCTGTTACGATGAAAATAATTCAGATGAGGAAAAGAAAGGAAGCGCATCGTTCTTTCCAAAAAATGGTAGAATAGTAGTAATAGTATTAGTATTGTCTATTAATTGTGTATTATTGTATTATAATTGTGTATATAAGTAATTATAATTTAAAGTATAAAAGCAAGTGAATGTAATAATTTCTTATAGATTTTCTGTGCATTGAGGAAACAGTTGGAGAAGATAAAATCCAAACAGTTAAAGCAAAAGGAGGTATTAATAAGGAGCCAACGAGACATAAGAAGGAAATGTTTAGTAATACTAGCAGAAGTTTTAAAGAGATTTTCAATTTCTTTAAGGATCGTGATAAAAAGAGAGCAGCCATCGATAGTACCAAAATTTCAACCTTGGAGGGGCCCAAATTACTGAAAAACGTAGAGATTTATGAACAAAAAATAGAAAAATTACCTCAGTCGCAAGTTGAAAATTGTGAAAAGGAAGGGAAATTGAGAAACGACATTCAATGCTCTCAACAAACTCCTTTAATGTTTTCTCCGTGTAGTTCCTTAGGTTCGCTCAATGGATTAGAGCCAAATTCCACAAACGATGATCGTAATTCAATTATAAGCGATGTCAGTCATAGAACCAGTGGCATAATTTCTCCCAGCGAACTTCCAGATTCTCCAGCGCAAACTATTCTACCTAACATAAAATTACCACCAAAGTCTCAAATTAATTGTTTTGCGAAGAAAAAACTTCAGCTGCAAAATGATAAACTGAAAGTATAGTATTTTATATTTATTTATTGCTTATCTCAATTTAATTATAATATCTTCAAATTTAATGATGATAATGAAAAATTATAATCAATATAATTATTACATTCATTTTATTATACTTTAAAATAAGCAAATATTTCGTCTTAATAATTTCATATTTTTAAAAATATTTTTGAAATATATTTTTCAGATTTATCAACATTCCACAATATCAAGTGACAGTTCTTTATTGCATCAAGAAAACAATTATAAAAAATCTTTAATGACAAAGGGAAGTGTTTTTGAAGATAATATTACTTCATTTAAGGATGAATCTACACCAACGAAGCTTCATTCGGTAGCAGCGAGTAGTCTAAGTTCCTTGACAATTGATGACGACGATGAGTATGAACTATTAAATAAACTTATTAATAAGGAAAAACAGAGTATCACTGAGAAGGTAGAAGTTGAAAATAATGTACAAGAGCCGACTGGAGAATCAAATCTAGTTGAATCTTCGATAAAAGCAGAGAAAACTGAAAGTACATCTCAAGAAATGGACGAAGATTTCAATGGAGAGCAAGACGATGAATTAACTGATTTAACTTCACACGAAGAACAGCTTCTCGATCAGTGTATACGTAGAGGTATAGCGAAATGGACAAAACAAAGTATCAATGATATCGAGCCCTTTAGTTGGGATGTGGGATTAACTTGTCGTGCAACGAGAGCTATGTTAATAAGTAGAATTAGAATAAATTCTGACTCGGATATCTACAATCACATTGATGATAAGCAAGAAAATTATCAAAGAAATAAAATAACTAACAATACATCAAATGTCAAACAGAGATTTGAGAATGAAATTGAAGAGTGTAAAAATTACAATGAAAAGTATTCGAAGGAAGACTCCGATGCAATCGAGTCACTAGCAAATTTAAAAGAAACTACCGATCAGTTTCATAAAAATTCTTATTACATCACTTATGAAGAGCATCTGCTTGACCAGTGCATTAGAAGGGGAATGGCTAAAATTACAAAAAGGAACGTAAATGATATTAAACCATTTAGTTGGGATGCACATCAAATTTGTCTTACAACTAGAGCAATGATGTTACATAGTCGTGATGGGGATTTTCATCCAAGTCATTAAATTTCGCAATATATATTTATATTTTTTTAATTAAAAAACAAAGTGTCACTTACATCGTAATTACAACATCAAATAGACAAATTAAAAAATGTCTAATTTTATAACAGTATGAAATATCTAGTTTAAAGTACTTGTGTTTATATCTATACAATTGTAGATGCCTTATATATATATATTTAGATTTTATATTTTATGTCTAATCGAATGTTATTTAATTGCGAGGGTTGAAAACCATTTTATTGAAATGTTATAAATCGCCGAAAAATCAATATAACATTTGAATTTTCTATTTCTCTCAAATTGGTGATATTCTCAATGGGAAATAGGAATTATAATGAAAAAAGTGAGATGAGGTTAAAAATGTTAGATGAGCATGTATTGCTATATGAAAGTAGCACTTTATATTTCAAAAAAAGAATGAATTTCAAATTTAATAGTATTAACTATATTCGTGAAAATTAATTTTATAATTTTCCTTATTTATTAATATATAAATTCGTGTTTCAATATTATTTTCAATAAAACTTATTTATATTAGCTTAGTCTATTATGAGGTTAAAGACTTAATTTAAAAATAAATATATATATATTTTTTTTTAAACAAATAAATTTATATAAATATTATAAGGAATAAAATTGTAATACATGTGATGTAGAGAAAAATATTCAAATGTAACACGATATTAATAATTGATATAAAAAATAACATTGTACACAGATTTCAAATCGAAAGTAAAACTTTGTTATTTGCTACAAAATTAAAATTGTAATAAAATTGAGGCTTGCATAATTGGAATTCAATAAAATTGTTTTAAAAAGTGATTTTCACTAGACAAATGTATTTTGTAAATATTTTTGATATACATATATCCGAATACAGTTAGATAAAATGTAATGGAGTAAAATTAAAAATTGTTCAATTTTTTTGTACTCTGTACATGCAAACTTCAATTATAAACTAAATAAATTTAAAAGCATTACGCACATATATATATATATATATATATATATATATATGTATAAATTAATACATGAAAATTATTATAATAACCAAAAAATGGCTAGTATTAATAATAATTGTAAGACCATAAAATGGTCTTAAGAGATACAAGTGCCTCTATAAATCATTAGACACTATTTGTTAATTATACATTTGAAAACGAGTTGCTAAGCAATAATTATATAGTTTATTGTATTTTTTACTAAAATATACCTATTTGAAAGTAAATGAAAATATCTTTTATTAAATGTGACGATTTCTGAAAGAATAAATTTATATTTTTTCCAGGATACTTATTTATAATACAATGAAATTGTCTATTGATAATTTTAGTTCTTACATTCACTTTATAGTTGTAAACATATAAATTATTTGGTAATGTTTTGCTGTAAAACATAATACATCAGTTGCTGATACTTTTTTCTTATTCAATTTAATACTAAAGTTGTAATTCAGAATTTCATTAACAGCTATAAATATTTTATTTATCGTTCTTTTAATTTGTATATTACTTAATAATAATGATGAAATACAAAATATTAGTGTTATAAAAGAATATATTCACTCACACTCACATAATCTAGATTTGATAAATGTACTTCATTTATGTAAGATACATCTTAATAATTAACATTATTTTACAGAATCTACTCAATTTTTTTTAAATATAGAGCTTAACACACTTTCATTTATAATAAATGAAGCTGTTTCCAAACATTACTATAAGCCTTACGATAGACTTAAATCTATAATACTAATAGAGAAAGTCATGGAGTAAACAAAATTTATGAAATATACAATCAACCTGTTTCTATAAAGTCGATATATTAGTAACAATATCACAAAGCAAATATAAAAAGAAATCTCTTATTGTCATACCCCATGACAAAGGATATATATACACATTGCATCTATTCTACTTCAATTATTAAACTTCGCATTCTCTAATGATAGAATATATCGGTTATTTTATACATTTTACAGAATTAAGATGTCAACGGAGACATTCCAATTGTTCTTGGATCTTGCTGACCTGGCTGAGTCTGTGGGACTTGTTGTGGACCTGCTTCCAAATTTTTTAGTAACTGATTGAGCCAGTGCTCGGTTGATATATCTTCCTGTAGACAAGTAGCAAAAGTATTGTCCCTCAATTGATCCGGTAAACATTGTCTCAATGCTAATAGAGCTCTAATAACATCAAAAGATAAAATTATAAAGTTGTCCACTGGACATTAATATATTTATTCGCGCGACGTCAAACTCACCGAGGATTATCAGATAACCTTAAATAACATCTGACAACGTGTTTTAAGAGACGAGCTGAAGGATCTTTGGCTAATGAGAGAACCATTTTTCCAAGAATCATTGCTACATGACTAAATCTATCGTATGTCTGACATATGTAAGACAAGCCACTATCATCAAGTAAGATTTTCTGCAGTATAAAAGTAGCTACAGTTTTACTTAATTCAGAACCACTTTCCATTATTCGCAAACATAATGGTATAATCTCAGTAGTTAATAGAAATGTAACGACTTCTTGCTCATCTGTCTTTACTAATGCTCCAATTACCCCTAAGCTGGTTAATCGAAGATATTCAAATGGCCGAGTTTTATTTACAGTGTGAAGAAATGGGTATAGAAACAAAGGAATATGTGCCTAAAAAATTATAACAATTTTTTAATTAAATTATAACATTTTCCAATACATTCTCATACATATAATTATCGATAAGGGTTAATAATTTGTTTAGAAATTGATTTAACTTTTGCAAATAAATAATCATACCAATTTGAAGCGAGCGGTGACAAAATGAAACCGTAAATATTTTGCGTATAAAATACAAGATTAAAAACAAATTAACAATACTGTATTACTATACTCGATGGCATGAAATATAAAGTAAAAAATATACGAATACATTAAAGTAGAACCAATGACTTGTAAAAAAAATTAGTTTGACAATAGCTTGCGTTAAACAGATCATTTAGAAAATAATATAACTATCGATACAATTAATTGACAGCAATAATAATGAAATGAAATTGAATGCCAAGGCTTGTAATTCTATAGAAATATAGTGGAAGTGTGAAAGCTATTGAAATGAAACTGAAATGCTCCCTTTAATCGATGTTCACGCATCAGTAAGTACTAAACAAACTTATCCTTGTATAGTTATTTAACAATATATAAAGTGAAGTACTCACTTGAAGAAAGGCAGATCTAGTTTCAGGATGACTAGCAAAACACTGAAGCAATGCCAGAGCATTACAAACTCGATTGCTTTGATGAGCTGTTAGAGTTGCCGGATTGATGGCGGGATAAATATTAATTATTTCCTGAAGTAGGGAAGAGACCGTGCCGAAAGAGTGCCAAAGCATAGGTGCCAAGTCCGGTACGACCTCGCGCTTTTTACTCAATTCCAGCAAAGCATTTTGTCGCGTTTCTGGGTTGGACAGCTCAATTATCCAAGTGTAAACTTTTTCACGGTCAATGGTCGCCTGGAGAGCCGCCGGACTCTGCTGTGAGCTCATTTTCTCTAGCTTCGCTAAAAATCTTGGGCGTGAGTTCTTCTACTTATTCTCTTGCAACCAACTGTCTCTCTTATTCTTCACTGGGCTTAATTACACCCAAACAAGCACATGCATAACGCCAAAGAAAAATACTTGTCGTCTTGTGTATGACGTCACACCATAATCGTAACCTAAAATATCTGTAAAATAAATAATGTAAGTATTATAGGTTTGCTATTACATTCGTACGTGTTCTAATGAAATGACATATTCCCTCTTCGTGGTTTACCTGCGCGTATTTTACATGCTATCTTACAATTGTGTGTGGGGTAATAAACGCGTTTTGCCTTACTACCACGATTCAATATTATTTAAAATTTGTTAAATTTCAACCAATCTGCGCTGGTAAATAAATGGATAAAGAATATGAGAGAGAGAAAAAATATATATATATAAAAAATATATATATGCATAAAAAACATTTACCCTTAAAAAAGAGAGATATTAATTATATTTTACGTATGACAAGAAAATATCGATATGTTAAAACTGAAATGAAAAAAAGATTTACAATATATTCATTTAGGATGTGTTTTGCAATTAAATTTAAGTAATTATATATTTCTCTTAAACATTATTAACAATGTAATATAAGCTCTTGTTCAATTTTACGTTATCTTTTATCGTACGAATTTGAACGAGAAAAGACTAGAAAAGAAATCAAATTTATTAGCTTTTTTTAACAAGAACGTGAAAGTTTTTACATATCAATATTTAATTATTTAATCTTCAAAATAAAAACATATTTACCTTATGCTAATGCAATGAGTATATTAATAGACATTAATAGGCACATTCTTTCAGAAAGCAATAATATAAATAGAATCTTATGCGGTTAAAGATTATAGAAAATTAATTAAATAATAAAACAAACTAGTTTTAAGTTTTATTATTTCATAACGGTAAAAATTGCCCGAAAAAATCATATTATTACCAAAATTGTCTTAATATTTTCATTTATGTTGCTCGTCTGCTCGCTCGTAATATTGAAAATAAATAACAAACACTGTTTTCACATGGGTATCCACTCAATTAAAATATTTTCACTTTTTACTATCTACTCTTTTTTTAGCTTTTATAATTTTCATTTTTTTCAATAACAGATTTTCAATTGGTAAACTAGTGGCTTATGTCGACAGATATGCATTCCATGACAACTACAAGCACCAAATCTAAATTGCTTAAATATACGAATAAGCACTCGTTTCCACCAACTTTTACGTATCTTTTTGATATTTTATCGTATTACTTCCGTACTTGCATACATTTTAAAAGTACCAACTTTGCAATACACAGGAGATTTTTATTTTTTGATCAAATTTCAATCATTTTATTTTTAATTATCTGACCTATCAAATGGTAGTGGTAAAATCGAGCATTAACCGAGAAAATTATCCACTCTAATACGTAAATGCGTAAATAATCCGTAAATTATTCGACAAACAATGCCCCAATGATTCGTTAAGATGAATTTCAAATTCTTTCATTTCTCTACGAATGATAAGAGTGACATTATCATTAAAATATTATCTATTACTAAGGATGCACATTAAACTATACGGCCATATTGTGTAGATATTATTTGCTATCCAAAATACTAATGAAAATAAATGA
Source organism: Ceratosolen corneri (assembly GCA_030522565.1). Taxonomy (NCBI): domain Eukaryota; kingdom Metazoa; phylum Arthropoda; class Insecta; order Hymenoptera; family Agaonidae; genus Ceratosolen; species Ceratosolen corneri. The sequence continues at coordinate 4,272 of JAPYYT010001450.1, read as the reverse complement.
GTTTGATTATTAATATTGTGTGAAATTATTATCTAACTTCATAACGAATAATATCGATTACTCGCGCAAAATACTCATAAAACAATAATTTTAAAAAATTCTGAATCCGTAACTCAAATGTACAATCCCTATAAAATTAAAAAATCTTCGTTTCTCTATATATAATACTATGTTATAATAATTGTTCTATAAAATTACAAAGCCAAAGTGAATTTGTTGCAATTAAGAATATTTAATTAAAAATTTACTAGAAAATTATGTGACAAATATAGGTTTATTTTTAAAAAGAAAATTTTTTCCTCGGCAAATCAAATATAGATATTACATAAATAGATAGAACATAAATTACGTTCATATAAAAACATCTAAAGTATGTTAACCTTATTATATAATTAAAACATTGTCTACATTCAATTTATTTACATAAATAAAAATATTTATGTTCTCATTTTCGTTTCGCATATTTTGACACTTTTAATTCAGTACTGCGAATATAACGAGAGTAGAGTATAAATTTAGAGTGTTGCGCAAAAAGAGAAAAAGCTAGAAACTAAGAGCTAGAGAGAGAGAGAGAGAGAGAGCGAAGAATGAAGAATTTGCAAAGCTGATTTAATGTTGTTAAAAATATCGCTGCCTTACTTTTTAAAAAATTTATTTCTTATATTAAATCGGATGTTTTTCATATAACAGTACTATATAATTTCGATTTATCAGACAATTATTATTTATTGTTATTTATGAAATAGTCATTCAAATACAGCATATTAACTAATATTAAAAATTACACTTCACCATGTAATGCATTATATCCAACCATTATTGTTTAAGGACAGGAAATGAAGGTACAAATATGACAAAATTATTATTTAAATTATAACAAATTATATAAAGTTATAAATCGATATATTTATAAAATTTCTGAATACATTTGGAATTTAGTACAATGTAAGTGGTATATGTAATTAAATTTATAAAAAATTATTTAAAATTAAAATCAATCAACAAGATATCATGAAATATAACTTACTTTATAAATTATAAATAATGTATTGAATATTTTAAAAGTAAGCTCATTTTTTCAATGGAAACAATATATAAAGCGTTAATAATAAAGCACTCCTATATAAATTGTATATGTAAGAATATAATAATTAATCGGCACAGTTTTCTTTAAGTTGAAAAATAAATTAAGATAATCGCAGTATTTATTGTAACAAAAAATTTGTTTATCACACTTTTTGAACTAATTATAATTTAGCTATTTGAGGATATTTCAAGTAGTAAAATTTGAAAATTCAAATAGAAAAATCAATTGTAATTTACCGAGACACATAAATTATTATATTTTAAAATAATATGTGGATAAATTTACATGCCTTGGTCCATCTGTATACATGTTTTAAATATAATTATATCAATTCCAATTTAATATATGTGTCGTATGAAGAACTGAAACTGTTAATTTTTATTCATATTTTTAACATTTAATATAAAAAATATTTTTATTTTACATAAAAGTATTTGGCTATAATATATATTTATTACTTGTTACCTGTTTGTATTTTTACCAATAAATTGAAATTACCATGTATTTAATCATATTCTATTCATAATCGATTTTAAAGATTAAATGAATATAATATATATATATATAAAGAAGTAAAAAAAATTAAGATTTTTCAGTAGGAGAATTATCATTTTATTAAAAGACCAAAATATAAATGTTTATAAATAAATATTTTTAGTTCCTATAATTTTTATAAAATATTGTTCTGCCTTCAAAAATATTTACAATAAACATATATATATATATATAGTTTATTATACAATATTTATTTCCATTGTTATAAAAAATGTTTACAAATATATAAAAATTAAAGAAACAACGGGATTTACAGTGGAATATACATAAATAATATAAAGTACTTTATCTTATTTTAAATTAAAATCCTTTCGAATACCTATTTTACATATTCTTTTGTTTTTTATAATGCTTATTTTCTTATAAAAAAAACTTTCTTTTCCCATAAAACTAACTTACATAAAAGTAGTTTTCAATTATAAAAATCTAAATAACGATCTTACATATTAAATATATATTATACACATAAAAACATAATTCGATAGTAATTAAAAAATATCCATGTCAAATTGAAGAAGAAGAAATGCATTATAGTGAAAAAAAAGTTTAAGATAATCAAATGTATGTAAATAATATTAAGTGAAATAATCACCAAATCAGAGAGCATACAAGAGAGAAAAGAAACGCAACTGAAGTAATGAATGTAAAGCTTATACAGAGGTGACGTCGCCATTAGTTCATTAATATAAAGGTGAACATGACATGAAATTAAAAACTGAAACATAATTGAGCTAAGGAAATATTAGTAAATATTAAAGTTTAAATCTTTAATCCAATTTCATATTTCAGATTTTTAATGAATAAATATTTTAATGACATTGAAGAATATATATTTTATCAAGTCAATGTTTATATTGGCAAAATATTATGCATAAACATTAATGCAAAAATATAGATTCTATTGTTTAGGATGATTAAATTATATTTGATTTATGTACACGAGTATGAGAATATACTTCGGATATATACGTAGATGAATAAAATAAATGTACGTAATATTTCTCATAAAGTTAAATTTTAATGTTAATAGGAATTGCACCAATGATAGTAATGATGATAATAATAACAATAATAATAACGATGATAATCACAATAATAAAGATAATAATATTAAGACCTTTTCGTTATGCGATTAGCCATTATATTAAAAGTAAAATGTAATTATTTCAATAATACTATTCTAGTTGTAATAATTACAATGAAGAAGTGTCGCTGATAGCTTCTCGTCGAATCTTTTATTTACGTATTTCAAGGTAAAACAAATTATTAAGATTATTGAGCTAATTTTCAGTTTGTTTTTTTTCTTCAATCTACTTAATCTTTTAAGATTACATGTAAATAAATATTAATTAAATTAACATTGATTTTATCGTTGAAGTTATTTTGCTTTCAGTATGTTATTAGTGGTGTAGATTGCGTAGCAATGAAAAATTTAAATAATTGGCTATTAATCGTTTAATTTATTCATGTTATTCTGCACTAAAATTAATATCAATACAAATATATTTACATTGCCTTAAACAACTCAATCTCCATTGACGTCTGAAACAATCGTTCAATAACATCGATTGTTAATTCATAAAAATCTCTGTCGGTGTAAGTTATTCATTTTTCTTATAGCTCGACATTTCTGACACTATTGCACAAGTAAAATAGTACGTTTATGAATTATATATACATGCACACACTCACGCGCGCACACACACGTATATATATATATATCATGCGTAATATTGAATTTCCCTCTTATCACGTATTATTTAAATTACAAATATTTAAAATTGTTCATCGTGATCGTATATTTACGCGAAAAGATCGGTTTTCGACGTGATCTTCTTGATCGTTGGTAATATTCGTATGGCCGTGTATTGTCCGTAGCCAAGAGGTAATCTGAGGTCGCCGTTTTCGTTCCTTTCCATGTCCAATGCCTCTTGGCGCTTTTGCTGCAGAATCATGATAAATCGCACGAGAGACCAACAAATAGTCACTGTTCCTCCAATGGCAAGAAAAATTATAAGCATTATTTGCACTACGGGCATTATAACGACAGCAAACTTGATCAGAAAAGCTAAATCGTCGGGCAAGGAAGTGACCACCTGTCAAAGTGAACGAAGGTCTGACTTTTCAAGGTCTTTACATGATATCATTAATTTTTTCAATACTAATTACCATAAAATATAATAATGAGACTGTGATATTCTTATCTCACTTAGGAATACTGCACAATCACGCATTATTTACAATTTGTATTTGACAATTGTATAATCAATATACTATAACTAGTTATAAAACACTCTGTTAGCGTGCTCATTGAAAAATTCACGTTGGAATGAATTAATTGTTAATAAAAGATATTTTATATTAATTTAAATAATTTTAAGTAATTCAGATTTTGAGAAAAAAGAATAATCGTAGATATATTTTTGTATTTTCTTATAATTTAGTAGATTTTAATTAGCTACATAATTTTGTATATGATTTTTTTTTTTTTATATTTAAACATTATGAAACAACCTGTTCTTTAGATAATGAGACATTAAAACGTAACTAATATTGTAATCCCTTAAAATAATATTTTTTATATTACACATATATATATATATATATATATATATATATATATATATATA
>JAPYYT010001449.1:0-33533 GCA_030522565.1 Ceratosolen corneri | reverse complement strand
GAACGCGTCTGCAGCCAGAAGTCCCGCGGGAGCGAGCGAGATGGATTCGATTGACCGGGGGGGGGGGGATTGGGGGGAAGGGGTGGTTGGGGACGGAGGCGACAATGCCCGGGGCGGATTTCGGCGGAAGCCGTTGCACGTGGAGCCGGAGAAACTAACCTGCGTCGCTGTCCGTAATTGGATTGATGGCAAAGCTGTTGAGCACAACAGAGCTGCGTGAAAGGAAAAGACGAACTGCCAGGATCGGCAGCACCGTGCTTCGTCTGGTCGCCGGTGACCGGGTTGGGGGCGCATGCGCCTCCCGATGGGGCCGCGAAATTCGAGTTTACTGGAGCTTTGAGCCGATAAATCACGTGCGTCTCGCCGGTATTACTTACCCCCTCTCCGTCGCCACCAATCGCGCATTTCCCCGGCACTGCCCACCGCACACGCACTCTCTCTCTCTCTCTCTCTCTCTCTCTCTCTCTGGCCACCGATCCGATTGCCCGGAGCTTTGTTCAATTCGCACCACGAGTGTCCAACAATGTTCTCTCCGTCTGTTTATTACACGTGCAAGTGTAAGAATTGTAGCTACACTTTTTCATAAAGATGCAATTATGTAGTTTAAGAATTCAGAAACCGTTATTTGCACTCGCTCGAGATGCATAATCTCTTTTCAAATCGCCAACCAGCACAATTAGTCAGCATTAAATAAACTGTGTACAGTCTCTGACAATGCATGTACAGAGTTTTTTCGGACTGACGAAAGCAGCATTAAATGACGATAATTTCAATTAGAATTTAGAATTTCAACGGAAATTTTTTATCCAACACGACTTTGCCGTACAACAGCCGCGCCACATTTTACTTTATAATTATATACACCGCTGTCATTACAATTTCATTTTGTAGAAAAATGAGCGATAGGCGTCTAAATCGCTTTCAAATCGGCCAAGCCGCTCCTACCTGAATAACCATCGCCAATTCTTTAAAATAAACATTAGACTTCAGACGCTTTCCTCAGAAGTCCGTGATTTCCAGCGAAAAGCCATTACACACGTGCCCCTCAAGTGCTAAATTATGAAATTGTTCGACAACACGGCCGTGAATGCACTACTACCATCCAATATTTAACACAAGTCATTTAAACATATTGAACAAAACAATTATCTCTTGCGAATTAAATACCTTATTGGATATGTTTAAAAATAAAGCTTATATTTCATAATGTACTGGAGCTCCTCTTTATTGTATTTTCTCGGACGCGCGCGCGCGCGCGCCCACACGCACCTACACACGCGCGTATGCACGTACGTATATCCAGAGGTAATCCTAGTTGGTATGTAATCATTAGGTGTATTTCATCGGCATTAATACTTTCAACTTTTCAAGGAATTACATGTGCTTATTGTTCCTGACAGTTTTTTTATCGTAGTTTTAGTAATAATACATTTGCATTCAAAATAACTGAAGAGAATAATAACAAGATTATGCGCGGATATAGATGTTTGTAAAAGAAGAAAAAGGAATAAGTAAAATAAGACACAAATGTCTTATTGCCCGCAATAGGAATTGTAAATTGTATTAGTGAGCGAATCTCGCTTTTCGGAATTATCTGGTAAATACAATGTTTTAACCCACTGATATAATTAGCAATTCAGCCTAAATTTAGTAACTGGACTACTTATTTAATATACATTAGCGATCGCCGTGGCTTTGTAGCCATTGTTCGTGATATGCTTCTTCGTTGTCGTTCCTTTCGACCTTTCGACAAGCATATAAGACTAGTTATTCAAATTTCAAAACATTCAAATGTTTTTACGCATTCTGAGTAATTTCTATTCGCTCTTCGCCCCCCTCCCTCCCTCCCTCCCTTCCTCCATCCCCAACCTCCCAACCCACGGTTCGCCGGCCTCGTAAGATCCTTTGAGGTTAATGTATGTATGTATGCGTTTAAAGAAATAAATACATTGAACCCGCATGCACAAGTGTAAAATCTCAAACTAACTTAATCTCATATTGACATGGGAAATTCTAAGAATTCGGCAGTTTTTTAAATATCTTTATTAATATTCAGTACGTGAATGTTCTAACGTATAAAGATATTTATTTGTTGCTCGTCGATATATTACTTTCCGTCAATATTATGAATTGTTCGTTGATTACAGCTTTATGATTTTAAGGCAGCATGAGAAAAAGAAATTAGAAATGAATTTAGATTTTTTTTTAATTCTTATTACAGAGAAATCGGTAATGTGTATTGTACCTGCGAATATTGTAGTAAATACCTACTTTATCCAAGTTTCATAAGTGGGAATCTTTATTACCGATCACGGCATAGTGATCGGTAATAAGAATAATGCCACACTTGCCTGAAAAGTAAAAAATCACTTCTGATATAGTTGTGCAATTCGGAATTTATATTAATTGTGTTGACATTTTGTACTAAAGTGTCAAATCCAAAAAAAAAAAAAAAAAATAATAAAAAATGAAAAATGCAATTTTTTCCAATAAACGAATTTTCTTACTCCCATCTTTAAATGTCGAATATATATATATTAGCATTAATAACTAGTTAAATCATTAATGACAAATGTGAATATGCGAATGTGTCGCCTTTAGGATCGTAAAGAAAGGAAAAGCTTTGGAAATTCGGTAAATAGATAACTAGGCTGATTTTGCCACCAGTTAATGGATTAAATTTGAAATAATACGGTAAGCTCGGGTATATTTAACTGTAGCAGAAACACACCAAGGTACCGTGAAAATTAATAGAGTGATAAAACATCGATAGAATTCTATAATTAGAAACATAACAATGAAATAGAGGTGAACGAACCAATTGCAAATTACGTGAAAGTAAAATTCATGACAATCTAGCTATTCCAACACTTATAATATTTATTGTACCGAGTATGATTGCGAAGAAAGGCTAATTTAGAATTCAATATCCTTACCTAAATATTAACGAGTCGCCCCGTAGTTGTCAATTGTAATTATATATTCAACAAATACGATAAACAAATATGAAATGATGATGGAATTATCAAAATCAATGTCACATGAGAAATTCGAGCGTTATAGATAATGAAACGATAATTTGCAAATTGCGAGCAATGCTGGACTTTCGTTATCTCAACTGGTTTCCTAATTTCGTACTTGTTCGCCCATAAGCAATAAGCTCAAGAAATTCCAGTAAATTCTCGAGAAAACCATCGCGCCGACCTTTTTCATCGCTAATCGAGGCAATTAAATGCCCAGATGGCATAATTCTGCGCGATAGTTCGATGATAACATAAAGTTACTCGGAGCTCTTTGAGCAGAGAACAACTGCATATCCAGTTACTGCGAATGTAAGGGAAAAGATGCGGCATTCGTCCATAAAATTACCATTCTTCTTATTAGAATTTACAATTCTTATTACCATTCTTCTTATTAGAAAATTATAAAGTCAATTGATGCCCTTGTGCCTTGTGAATGGCAAGCCATCATCAATGCAAGTAATGTTTTTATAATAGGAAATTGCCTGTGCATTATGTTGTTGGGTAATAAACACGAGTAGCTGATCTCTCTCTCTCTCTCTCTCTCTCTCTCTCTCTCTGTGCAGCTGTTATATCGTAGGTACGTAATCGAGCGCACAAGTTTCTCACGCAAATCGCCGTATTAAAGGCAATGTAGACAAACATTTGCTGGGCCTAACTAATGAAAGTTGCATTGCTTTGCGCTCGAGTCTCGCTCGCCTCATTATGAATGGCCGTATAATGTCGCTCACAAGTCCTCGCAATCGCCAAATGAAACACAGCCGAAAGCACTTGGTATGTAAGCCAACGATAACATCCTCGTCGTGGAATATACGGAAATCCATCTTTTTCAACGAAACGACGAATTATTTCGGGCGATAAGGACAGATGTCACCGAGGCGAATAAACATTGTGGGCCATCGCCTTATCTCGCCATCCGCTCGTGATTCAGCAAAATATCACAGCCAATACACTCGACGCGAGATAATATCAACGGCAACTCGCACCTTCCGCAACTCCTGCCGCCTTGGCCGGTGGGTCGATCGGCCGATGGAGACTCACCTGACAGGCGCTGTCCACTAAGCTCCGAAAGCTCCTAAACTCCTCCTCGCTCCCCGTAATTCGTAACTCTCAAGTTGCCTGGTCCTGGACTTTGCTCGCCACGAGGCATCTCCGCGACGCAGTGCCGCCACGTCGCGCCCGGAGGCTCTGCGCGTCTCGCTTCGCAATGGGAGCGGAAGCTCGATTTTCGCTACGTAAAATGAAAAGGGAGGAGCTACTCACCACCAGTGAGTCCAAGGATGGCCTTGTGCATGAATTTGGGGTCGGGGGTGCGCAGGTAGGGACGACAGCCGGTGCTAATATAAGTCGAGAGATTGTCTAGGAGGTGGCGTTGATGGTGAGGATCGCCTGGGGTGGTGGAAATGAGAGGATGGGAAAGCGCTGGAGTGGTTGAAAATTGGAAAATGCCAAATAGCCTTGGCGTCATTGCAAACAATTGTAAGCCTAATCACCGAGCGGAATGACGAACTCGAGTTTTTATGCCGAAAGGCGGAAGGGGGGAGGGCTCGTCGAAATAAATATGTTTTGCACGAAGAATTTATCTGGAGATATTCGTCGGATGTGGCGGTCATCATTCTGCGAATAAACTATTAACTTGACTTGACACGACTGTCAACGCACGCCTCGATATCCCGATTCCTTTGGAATAAATCAAGTCAGGCCATAATATTAGATTAACGGTATCTTATTGCCAGAGGTATTGCACAAGCTGTGATGTTTTCTTGCTTCCTTGCTCTCTTTCTTTTTTCTCCTCTCCTCCTCCTCTCTCTTCTTGCCCCGCCTCTCCTCTCCTCTCCTCTCCTCCTCCAAAGAGAGTCGCGTTCATAAGGCATCCGAGGAGGAAAATTATTAATCAACTGCTCATTGCGATGTTATTTGACGATAGAGCGAGCGCGCTGTAATTACAATGTAAGAGCTCGGCGTTAATTCGTTGTTTAAAGTTTTAAAATTAGCATGAAATAAGAAGCGTACGCGGGGCGATAAAAATATTTCCCATCAATCATTGCGCGCGTGGATAATAATAGCGAGCAGGAGGCCGACTTAATAAATCACGGGCTAAATTAACGCAATTAAAAATACTGCAAATGCATAGTAAAGCCGCTCATTTCTTTATCCTCGGCTGGGGCATTGTGTTACATTGTAAGAGTGTTTTGCGCGTTAAATTTGAGAGTGCGCTCGTTGAAAGCTACGAGAGAGAGAGAGAGAGAGAGCGCGACAATTCGCTAACGGTAACTTCACATTGTTCCCGCACCAAACGCAACCAAACACCAAAGTCCTTCAACCGCGCACATTACCATTTATCCTTACCACTACTATTATTGCATGAAGTATTATTGTCTTGTTGGTGGATTTACTATTGTTGCTTGGCTGTGTCTTCTTTACGTCAGTTAATGGACAGGGAGCGATTATCAAATTGTTAATTGAAAGCGAAGGTGCGATAAGTAAGTAATGGAAATTGTCTCTTCAATTAATACGTAAAGTCGACGGATTAGTTGCCGCAAAGTCTCCGAGCTATTACAATTCTCTTTTATTGCCAGCGAGTTTTTATTTATCGCAGGCCATAAAGATAAAGGGGTACTCGAAGAGCTAAGAATGTCTAAAAGTCTGGGCGAATCGAAGGTGCAAAAGTCGCGAATCCAAATTCAAATGACTAAGCATGAGCGCAACGAGAGCTGCTGTTTAGACAACTGAAAAGTAGATGAGACAAATGAAAAGTCCAATGAAAAGCGCGCAACAGTATTCTTCAATCATAGATGTTTACAGCTGCTTTTATCCTCCTCTGGCTTTCATTAAATGCACAAGTTTACCAAGTAATTGTCGGCCGACTAGGTTTAGTTGGCCGCAAATCGCGCCTTTCCCGCTACGAAAACCCCTCGACCACCTCTCATTGACAATAGGCCGAAGATAAAACCTGATTTTATATTTACGAGGCGGCTGACGAGTTTGAAAGCCGCTCGAGCACTTTGCGGTCGCGCGGACATGACGCCGCTCATCTCGCCTCGCGTGTAATGCATCGCAAGCACAAGTGCGCGCGCCTCATAAACGCTTTGAGAAAATGACGCGGCAGTAGGTCAGACGGCAGGGAGTACCGAAAATAAAGCTGGCAATTATTGTTTCTCGGCATCGCCATCGCCGCCGTTTAACGACCAGCCGACTTTCTTCCGAGAGAGAGAGAGAGAGCCTCGCAGCAACAAAGTGCACGAGACTTCCGGAGCCCGCTTCCGAATCCTCGTCCCCGGGAGTAATAATGGCTGCGCACCTTTGTTGATCGCTTAATTAACGACCTCGCCTCTAAAATTCGCCATCTTACGCATTTATTTCTGATGTTTTGCGCTGACGTTGCCAAGAGCGGGCTTCGCTCGGTCAAGAGGACGGAAACTTGAGCGGAAGCTCCTCGTCTCCTGATTATTCCCCATAACGTCGAGACACAACGCATTAAATGCACTGCCACTAAATGCACTCGCCTTTTACGCGTTTCGCTTCTCTTCCTTCGTAATGTGTTTCGACGTGGCAATGATTCTTCGCGACATTCGAATCTACAATCGGCCAATTTAAGATGGAAGGCGCAAGAAGTTTGCGAGTGGCACATTGAGCAACGCACACTCGTACCAAATGTTTGTGTACTAAATTATTGCTTCACTAATATAAAATGCGATTTAGTTTAGTGGAAGAAGTGGAGGATGTCATTTGAACATTAAACAAACAAACGAACAAAAACACGTCAACCAAGCCATGCGACTACACTACTTTTCTTTTTTTAATACAAAGTTTGAAATATTTTTGCCAATAGTGAAAAAGAGTCGCGAGAAACTTGTGTTCTCGAATGGCAAATACGACTTTTCGTTGCCTTATTGTTGGCATAAATTATTGGCATAATTCTTTGACGTTGAGTGGTCGTTGGCAGGTGCTGTTCTCTCGAAATGTAATGGCATCTTATTAATGTTCGGAGCCACGATTCTTTCCATTAACTGAGCATTTCTAATGAACATTAAAGTGGCGTCTTTTTTTTTTTTTATAATATAAAACACAGCGGGACTTTAATTTAATTCGAATCAATTAAAACGCGACTAAAGCCCTTGAATTAATCTAATGATTAAGTAAAAGACACACATGCACAGGTGCACACTTTTTTCCCGCGAATTTTCTAGCTCGATTTACGGGATTGTAATTCTAATAATTATAAGGCAATTAGAAGGTAAAAAAAAATCAAGAACAAAAAAAACGATATAGAGATAATGTGACTATGCAATATGAAAGAACGGTTTTTTGTGATATGAATGTTTGCGAATGAAGCGATTATCGCTTCGTTTTGATATTTATTGTAATTTACCATGATAAACACACAAGTTTTATAAATATTTGTAAAGAAGGTGAAATGAGAGAGAGAGAGAGAGTGGAGCTGTTATATAATATTAAGCAGTTTATCGTATGCGCGCGCGTGCCTTGCCTGGAGAATAAAACGTTGCGCTTTTGATTGGGAATGGAAGCGTTTGATTTGGAAAATGAAAGAAAATCGTCCAAAGGGACCTCATTCCTCGAGCATTGTGATATTCGTGTTTCTCGCGCACCGAGAAAGAGTGCGCGAGTGAGAAAAAGTCGGAGCGAGTGGGACGTGGAGGCGCGGGTGTGTGCCACGTGGATAATAAAAGGCCGCGGATGAACGGTAAAAGTCGTCGGCCATAAAGCTTATTGACAAAATAAGCATTTATTGTGGCTTGGGAATAATGCGAAATGCTGTGTGTGTGTGCGTTGGGAGGGGGGGTGGGGCAGGCGGGGCGAGGAAGCGCGTGGAGCGAAAGCATTTTGTGGCGAAACCAGATTTTACTTGCGGGCAGTTTGAGGGAAAGCGAGCTTCGCGGAAACTCGCGCTTTCGTAATTGGCAATCCGATCGTACGGTATTCCGTAATTATCAATTTATTATTGTACGCTGCTCAAGGTGAGATGAATAGGATGTCGGAGGAGGAGTAAGTTAAAAAATTGCGAGCCCAGCAGCTCCTCGCGTATCACGTACGGCTAATTGATAATTAAGCGAGAGAATTTATGCGAGCTATTTAGCCTGCCCTAAAAATGTAAATCAATCTTCGAAAAGATTCCACGACGTATTAATCATGCCAATTGAAAATGCTGAGTCACATTGATCAAACTCGTCATTACCAACAAAAAAAAAAAAGTGAAGTCGACCAAGTACGTGCCCGCGGCCTTAGACGATAAAGTCTTATGTTTTATTCCATAATAAAAAGAGACTCGTCGGTTTACTGAACTTCAATTGTCTACGTGTTTGCTCGTTCGTCAATTGTTAAGGATTTAAAAATCACAATCGAATTATACTATCTCCGCGCTGTATTTGCCAAGCCATTCGCGACCGAGACGATTAGACGCTAATGGCGAGATTTTCATTTAATACTTTGCTCCGATACTTCATCGTTACGTACGTACTCTTTATTTGAACACTCAATTAATTAAGGCCTTTCCCTCCTTTATCAACAATAGCCCCGTGTATTTACTATTCGATAATCTCATCCGAAGCAACGAGGCTCGAGCGACGATTAGCCCGAGCCATAAAAAGTATTCTTTTTCGCGCCAATACGCCATTTTTCTCGATTTTCCGGCCAATTGAACAAATGCGTGCGCGTGCGCGTAGATCGTTGGCAATATTGAGAAACAAAATGGAAGGGAAAAGGTGAGGAAAGGCGAGAAGAGATATAAAGAGAAAGAGGGGCAACAATGCGACGAGCTCGTGAGGATGATGAGGCACACGAGAACCGAGCAGATAAGACGATTAAAGCGATGATTCAAACATTCTCTCAGAATTATGTACACAAGAGCCATTGGCGAAAGATGAGACAGCTCTACGTGATGAAAGTATGTTTTCCTTCTTGGCGAACATTGTTTTACTTACAAATCGCGGGCGTATGGATGCCGAGGCCGGTGGACTTATTGCGCTCGCTGCCGCCGTATTATGTCAATTGATTGTTTATTTGAAGCGATATTGTCCGGGGAGCGAATGATCGAGCGATTAGTCGATAATTATTGATTCGAAATTAAATTGCGCCTCGAGATTCGCCTCTGCGAGTGCGAGTGCACGAGAGAGCTGCCTCGCTCTTTCCTTCTCCTTGCATTTCACGTGATTTTCTCTGGCTGCGCATCACGCACACGCGCCCCACAAAGAAACATTTCATCGCTTCGATGTGTAATTAGGCAGCGTGGTGGGGGGATAAAGCGCGTGGGATTATTGACGAATTGGAACGCACTTTCTGCCGGTGAGATAGCCAATCCGGCCAATCGGCCTCCAACCTCCAAATTAATATCGAAGTAAAGAATGATTTTCGCGCTTGGATCGCGGACGCTCCGTGCCAGCGCGAGAAATCAAAGTGAAGAGACGGAAAAAAAATGGGGAAACAAAAAATAAAAATAAGAAGAAAGCACATATACATATACATATATATCTTATCTCCTTTAAATTCTGAAGCCGAGCTAAAAGAGGCACACAAGTGTAATTCTGTACGGTTACGGCAGGGGTTTAGCAGTGTGTTACGATGAGAGTGGAATTAACGCGCATTTGTCTGCGTACACGTGAGTCAGAACGATATATTTTCTGGCGACGTTTTGTTTTAAGGCTTGGAGCCTCGAGATGCAATTTGCATAAGATTTTAATGCCCGCTTTTCCCCTTCCTCGGCTCCAGCAACAACTCGGAAAATCTGCTTCAACGTTGATGAGCCACAGAACCTCTTGGTTTCCTCCTTCGGTGTTGAACGAGAGCCGCCCTCTCCAATCCTCTTTCCCCGGAAAAATGCAAAGAGCCATACAGCCAACACACACACGCACACACAGCTATTCGACGAGCAAAAGTCTCCTCGCTCGCGGATGGCATAAAAATCTTGGTGGTCGCGAAGAGCCGGATGATGTGTGAGGCAGCAATGTGTGCGATTGGGAATGTCGGCGAGCATTGTGTGCAGTTATTTAATGGAAACGAACGTGCCTTTACAAATCGCTTGCGCATTATGTCATTCCGAATTATTACGGCAGCGGTAATGCAGCTTGGGAGATAAAGAAAGAAAGAAAGAAAAAAGGAGGAAGAAAAAATAGAGCCGAAACTCGGGTATTCAGGGCAAAAGCAACGATCGTCCTTCATTCGAACTTGGACTCGGTCGCACTCAATGTCCCTCTCCTCCCTGGCGTAAGAAGGGCTGCACTTTCATCTAGAATTGCGTACTAAAGGGAACCAGCCAAAATGTTTGCCACGTAATAATAATTATTGTTGTTGCTATTATTGTCGTGGTCGTAGTGGTCGTCGTAGTGGTCGTCGTAGTGGTCGTCGTGGCCGTTGTTATGCGCGAGTGGGACCACAGATATGCATTGCTTATCGGGCCCGCAAAGTAGATAAGGCGAAGAGCTGTAAATCGCGAGGAAAAAGATTCGAGGAGCGCGTACGGTTGCGAAACGCATGGCGAACGAGCGATGGCAAATCAATCGAATCCTCGAAAATTTCGGAGCACCGCCGCAGTGGGGCAGAGGGGCGCGAGGGCGGCCGGGATTGGGCGTGGGAGGGGAGGGGAGGGGAGGAGCGCGCTCGCGAAAAAAAAACGCGCGACGAGGAGCCTTTGGCGAGCGACTCATCAGTCGATTCGGAGCCGCGGGCGACGTGACTCGGCAGCACGCGAGAACCGGCCACGGCCTTCCCCCAGGGCGCGACAACCAAGAGGCAGAGAGGGCTCGCTAGTCTCCTTGTTGTTGGTGGTGGTGGTGGAGGAGGGAGAGAAGAGGGGCTGTTGGGTGAGCGAGGCTGCTCCAGTGCCGAGGAAGTCTCTCTCGAGAGAGTTTTATGTGATTGTGCGAGGGGATAAAAGTGCGCGGGGGCTCGCTTGGGAGGCAGTTTTCCCAATGCTTCCAAATCCGATCGGCGGGCTTTCCCGGCTCGAGGAGATTTCGGTGATCCTCCCTTGGAAAAGTCCGGGCCGTTGGTTCGCCTCGGGTGCTCGCGGCGCACCGATGAAGCGCTTGGCTTGCGGCACGGCTGGACTGGAGGAGCTCGAAGGAGAATGGAAATGTCGATGAAGAGGGAGTCGGTGGCATGTTGCGAGGCTTTTATGTGACGAAAGTACGATTCGCCAGACAGTATAGCGCCTTTTGGATTTAATGGCCGCCACGGAAGTCATCGTTTTCTTTCCACGTATGTAATTCGATATACGCCCCGGTTACTTTCTTCTTCTCTTTTCTTTGCTTTTTTTAATTATATCCGAGAGGCTTGGCGCGGTCGGAGTGTTTCGGGTGATTTTAGTCGCGTGGACGGCGGGCGAGAGGAATGCGAGCTTTTGAAGGAGGCGAGAGCAGCTCGTTCGGGCAGCTTTAAAGCAGCCGTGGAGCTTTTTTGGGCCGCTTGTGAGTGCAGCGGCAGCTCCTAGTCTTTTGCGATCTCCTGGAGGATAATCTTTGAAATTGCAGCCAAACCCTTTTTCAATCGCCCTCCTAAGCCAAGAAAGAGAGAGAGAGTGAGAGAGAGGAGGCGCGCAAAGATGACGTAGGTGATGTAGATGATGCGATTGCGTAGGGCTTCTCCTGGTCAAAGTCGCCGGTGAAATGCGGATGAGAAAGAAGGCAATGAATCTGGTCGAGCACGTTTGTTTACATAGATCGCGGCCATTTTTCCCGAAATTCCGAGCCAATGTTATATAATTGCTGGTGGCCGCAAATTAAAAATAGCCCCACGAAAATAAGAAAAGAGAAAATTTCGCCAATATCGCGCGTGCGCGTTTCGGTACGTTCGCCCTTGATAATAAAAACTGTAAAAAATGCCTAGTCATGCGAAATCTCCATTGCCCTGGCGCGCGCGCGCGTCCGTGCGTGGGCGTGGGTGCGTATGTGCGCCCGGGCGATAAGCGCTTGCGATATTGGTGCGAGTGACTTGGTCTCTTGGTGAATTACGGCTTGGAGGTGGGTGGGGGGGTATACGACGAGGAGGAGGGAGTAGGGCGCACCGGGTGTCGTTCCATTGAGCGTCTCCGTCGTTCCGGTGCCTCCCGATAATTCTCTGAGAAAATGAGCGCGCGAGACAAAGCGGTGTTGGTGCCTCGCCATTAGAATATCGAACAATGACAAATTCGCAGCAGTCTTATTCGTTTGTTCGCGTCGTATCTTTCTCTTGCCTACACTCTCTCTCTCACTCTATGTCCCTCTTCTCTCGTTATCAACGCACGCTTACTGGATTCTAACGGAGCGGCGAGGCACTCTATAATGAATGGATTTACTTGGGCCGTGGAGAGGAAGTGGTCTCGTATATATTGTTGCACGCTCAAAGAGATAATTATTTTAAACCAAAGTCGCAATCAGCGTATGCAGCGAGTTATAATAGTCGGCATTATCGTGCATTATAAAACGATCGGGAGGAGGCAGGAGCGTAAGGGAAGCTATAATTAGCTCCAAAGCTCGAAAAGTGTCCATAAAGTCCGGCTATTTTTTAACGGGAAGCCAATGGAATGTTGGCTGCCGTGGAAAGGGGGAGCGTGGCTCGGCTTTTGTAAAGTGCGTTGGGCGAGTGTTATGGGGCGGCGGTGATTAAGGTGTCGCGCGAGAGGCCAAGATTATTATTACACTTGGGAGGGGAAGTGAGGAGAAGCGGGGTGAGGAGCGGGCGGGTCAAGGAGTTCGGGGGAAATAAATCGAGGCGGAAGAGGCGGCGATTTTCGGCGGCCTTGGGGACCGCGAGGAGCTCCGCTCCGCGTGGAGTCGTAGCCGCCGGGGCGATAAACCTGCCCTCCTTATCAGCGAGACTCGAGCGCGACGAAGCTGCTGACTCACGGGGCCGCGAAGCTCCCGTAGGGGAAGCTCCCGTAGGGGAGGCTCAAGAGTGAGGTTTCGAGTGCTGCTGGTGGTAGGCTGGATGGGGGGCGGGGGTGGGGATGATTGAGCGTTGGGTCGTTGCTGATCGTGGAGTTGGTTGGTGATTTGGTTCGATTGGAGTCTTGTGTGGGGCTTTCGTGGCTGGGATTTCGCAGCTGATAGTGTGGCTTATCTCGGCGGCGATTAAGAGCTTGCGGTTTGGCGAGGAGTGGGCGATCGGCCGGGGCACGAGATCGTGATAAGGCTTGGCAAGCTCTCCTCATTGCCCATAATGTAAATAGATTGCGGTGGGTCGGGCATAAACGGCTTTAAAGCTTAAGGTAAATGAGGCCGCGAGCAAGTCCAATTGACAATTCGATAAATTGGCCGCGGCCGAAGGCTTGATTAATCCATTATGACGTTATTGTGGCTCGGCTCGCCGTCGGAAATGGAGTGTCGCGTTTAAATCGCTGATAAGAATTCGATTATAGAGTTCCTCTTCTCGTCGAGGTGTGCTTGTTGTGTGCTTGTGGTGTGCTTGAGGTGTGCTTGAGGTGTGCTTGTGGTGTGCTTGAGGTGTGCTTGAGGTGTGCTTGAGGTGTGCAGGAGGTGTGCTTGAGGTGTGCTTGAGGTGTGCAGGAGCGTTGCAAGTAAGCGGAAAGTGGAAAAGTCGGGGCAGAGTATCGAGTGGCTTTGGCTGGCGTTGGGAAGTCGGCGATTGGGAATTGGGAATCTTGGGAGTATGGGTGGCGAGAGTCGGGCGTGTGGTGGTGGTGGTGGCGCGCTAACGAGAGTAATGAAATAATGAAATTGTTAGTGGCCGATGGCTGGTTGGGTCGCACGTGTACACGAGCTAAAGGAATTATTGGCCGATAAGATTAATGGGATAATCGGCGGACTGATGGCGGTCAACTGCCGCGGTAAATCAGTGGGAGTCGGGGCCCTTGGCCCTGGAGACCGTCCGCGGCCACTTTTCCTTGATCTTTCCATTTCTACGCGGCGACTCGAGCCTACGTAATAAAGCTCCGCGCTCCGATAATTTTATTACAATGACATTGTTATTAAATGACGAATGTAGTGGAAAAGTCTGGCAAGTGGCATGAACCGTTCGAGTGCTCGCAATTGTACAAATATTATCGAAAAATCTCTATTTACCGAGTATAATACACACACTCGCGCCCGCGTACGCGTGTGTGCGTAGTACGTGTGCTCTTTGCAGTGCGCGCTGTTATGCGAAAGTTGTGCAGTCGTGGCTATCGCGCCTTCGATTATCAATCAACAGATTTATTAATAAACGGCGTGGACGGGAGGCGGTAACGTGGCGATTAACGCGAAAAGGAAAAACTCGAGTGCCACGAATTTTTTCGTACGGCGCGCGCGCGCTCTCGCCAATTTGACTTTTTCAAAATACGTCGCATTATTATCCAACTCGTCGCTCGGTTACAAAATCCTCTCTGCCGATTTCATAATAAACAGCCGACTGATTCGCGCGCACGCACACACACACACACCAATTGATGCGTATTTTTAGAGCGTGTTTATCATTTTCTCGCTCTTTGACGTAGGGGAGGGAGGGAGAGAGCCTCTGCATTTGCGCCCGAGGAGCCGATCTTTTTTTACTTCTGGTGGCGCAGACTCCAACGGCGATTCTCTCGAGTTGGCGAGGAGAGCTCGTGCGCACACGCACGGCGCCGGGAATCTCGCGAAACCGACTCGCACGCATGACAATTCGAATGCCCCCGGCGTTATCGCTTCCGAGAATCGGCGATTTATCGAGCGCCAATGTCGGCCATTCCATTCTTATGGCTTGGCCGGGAGACAAGTGTGGGCCAATAGAAGGCCGATAATGTTTATCGCCCGTTGCCAATGATATTCGGTCGCTATCTTGAATTGCAGGATCGCGTGGGCATTCGCTCGCTTATTGTCTCTTTTCGCAATAAAGTGTGGCTAGGCGCGGTTACGTGCGCTTGAATTCAATATGAAATCTCGCCTTGCGATTATCACAGCTAAGCATATACGGACTTCTTGTTGCGAAATTTATTGCGAAGAAGAAATAAGGAAAGGAACGAATGAGAGAGAGAGAGAGAGAGAGAAACAAGAAGACAAAGAAAAAACGAAGGAAAAAGCGCGAAGAAGGTGAGCGCCAAGCACACATACAATTGCTTTGTTTAAGCGATTCTGCTGACATTACATGTGTGCACACATTTATCTGGCTGTAACGTAATCCAGATAACAAAGTGAAGAGCGATGCCAAATATTTTTTTCAACGTATTCGATAAAGCTCTTACAATCCGGTATTATTTAATGATATTGCCATTTTAAAAACTCGAGTACTCAAAGTTATTTAAATTTCCTGAAATTTCTCGCTCTCTCTCTCTCGCGAGCGTTTTTCTCTTCTCATTGACCGAACCGACGCGCATACACGCGACTCAGCCAGAATACGCAAAATTAATCGTTCCTTAAAATCTCATGCAAATAAATATAAAGAGTCGAGTTAATAATAATAATAACCGATTATAAACTAATGCAATTGGACAAAAACTTTTACTCCCAAGTCAGCTATTCACCTCAGAGGTCTCCGTAAGAGAGGACAACACCCAGATTAATCGGAGATTTCTAATCACAGCGTAAAGCCTCTGTAAATAATATTCGAGACAGAGACGAGCAAACGAGCAAAATCACGTCTTCAATACCACTCGTACTTTCTCTCATATTCACATTACGAGTAAACATTCACCTCATACACATTACAATTTATGCCCAATAACTTTTGCATTATGCCCATCGAGCCGCCCATTACTCCTCATGGGCCTTTCGATCTGTCTTGCGCAACAACCTGCCCACCTCCCATCCCATAACATCTTGTGCGTGTGTTTTAGAAAATTAGTTCTTTCGCCAAATTCCATATTATCTACAAATGGCCGATGTGCGTATAAACCGCCGCCTAAACCGGCGGCAAATGCAAATTGTCAAAGGGACAGTCGCGTAGGCGACCTCCCGACACTAGGCATCCACGTACTTGCGGACGCGCCGCGGTTTTCCGGCTTTCCCGGAAATCCAGGTGGCCGGCGCACGCGCACTCAGTGCCCTATGAGAACAAGGCGAGCTCGCTAGTTAGTAAAAGCACGTGAGGAGCGGGACTCGGAAAAAATCGGCACCTCCCGGCCGGGCGATCGCGGAAAACGTCGCCACCGACGGCAACGACTTTTGTCGAGGACTGTACACCCGGCCTAAGGATTCCCGGCGACGTCGCAAAACGAGCCCGAAACCCGACTCGGATCACGTATCGCGCACACCACCTAGACGACGCGGCTCTCTCCTTTTCTTCGCGGAATGTCGTATCAGCGGATTGCGCGCTCCCCGGCGCATCTCATGCGCGTAGGTGTCGCGTGCGATTGCGCCGAGCCCTTCCTCATCGGACGAATGGGGAGGCCGAGGGCGTGTCTCGCTCGGTGACCGATTGGAGCCGATTTTCACTCGGCCACTCGAGTGGAGATCGAAAGATCGGTAGTGGTAATCGGTCGTTGTATGGGGGTGAGGGGGGGAGGAAGTCGTGGCTCCCGCGGTGGCTTTGAAATCCCGTTGAAATTTGGATCGATCAGATTTGTGGATTTGCGTTTGGCGGATTGGCATTGGCCGTTGATCCAAATGAAATGCGATCGAGCCTCGTGGCTATTGGGCCAATCGGCTTGGAAAAGTCTCGTTACGTGGGCGTGGGCTGTGAAAAGACAGAAATTTCGGTTCGTGAATTGAAGGGTGGAAATGGCAGGATACACAGTGGATTGTAATTGTATGTAAAGTTGACGTTGGTGATACGCGTGGAAAGTCGATTTTATTGTTAAGACGGGAAGACAAAATGTACACTATAAGATGATTGTGTAAGAGAGTATCAATGATTTATTCCTGAAATGTGCGAGTCATTGCATAGAATTTTTCAGGTCCCTTGATAAAAGTGGCCTAATAATTACTTGAGAGATAAAGAGAGAGAGAGGGAGTGCGCGTGTGCGTGCGCGTGCGTGTACGGGTCACTTTATTGTGGGTTTAATTGGCCTAGAGGAGAGGGGTATGCGACTGAATTGTTAAAGTTATTAATTAGCATGGATCACAATTAGTTTATTATAAATAGCCGGAAGTACAGGATTTAACGCTTCCGAAATAAACATTTTTATGCATTCGAAGGCGTTGTATGTTGCGCGCAATGGCGAATCGCTTTGCTATCGCGAGTATTATTAGCCAATTATAAGTTTGATTAGCTAATCCACGTTCACACGCTTGCCAATGAAGGTGCAATTTATTTGCTTCTCGTATTGTCTGGAAGAGGCAATCCTTTCTTCCAATCAAATCTACAGTCAAAGCCACATAACTTTTAATTGAACCTCTTGCCTCGGTGATTACAATTTATAATTTTGGAATGTCGGCTTTATTGCCGTTTATGTAAAAGCAACTGATGCCAAGTGAATCTCAGCCGCACATGCGAAAAGAAAAATACTCCCAGCACACACAAATGTAAATAATAATTATTTATTGTTGTTGATGCTGCCACTGTTTGTCCTACTGCTTTTGTTGCTATTGCCATTACCATTACCATTGCCATTACTACCACAACCATTGCAATTGCAATTACTATTGCTATTAGTCCTATTATTATTATCATTATTATTATTATTATTATTATTATTATTCTTTATTGTTGTAGTAGTAGTCGTAGCAGTAGTACTAGTAGTAGTAACAGTAGTAGTAGTAACAGTAGTACTAGTAGTAGTTGTAGTTGTTGTTGTTGTCGTTGTTGTCGTCGTTGTTGTTGTTGTTGTTGTTATAGTTATTGTTGATATTTCATTATTATCGTAAGTATTGCTATTTAACATTGTTATTATTATTATTATCATTGACTGAAAGAAGGAAGCAGTATAATTTAGATGCTGTACGAGTGATGACGGACGAAATTGATTTTTCCACGCAAATACAACGCTAATAAATTCTGCGCCTCGTTGCGTCGACATTGCCATTTCTCCTTACTACTTTACGTACTGAGCGCCGCTACGGTAAAGGCAAAAATACACGACCTTAAAAAGCGCGAATCAATGATAAATGCGATCGGGATTCATACGATCATCGCTCGTCTCCTTGTTTCTACGAAGACTGAGTGCGAGAACGAGAGAGAGAGAGAGAGAGAGAGAGAGAGAGTGTGACATAGAGAATGCGAGAGTGAGTGAGAAAGTATGAGTCAGGAGACGTTATTTGTTCTTTCATTAGCCTTGGCAATCACGTCACCGCGTTACATCGATAAGCTCACGCGCCTTATCCGCATAGACGATCTTCACCAATCCACCAAGACCTTGGAAAAACAGCCATTTGCAATTAATACTCCTCTCTCCTCCATCCCCTCCCACCCCACCCCGTCACTCCTATAATCCACCCCTTGCTATAACCAAGGCGTTGCCAAGAGTCTGCGAGTGCCTGCTCCGTGAAGCCAACACGTCACAAATCGACATTCACCGATCAATCGGATCGAATGCCGCGAACCCGAGCGGCCTTACCGCGAGTCCCGCTCCCGACCCCCCAATGACGAGCGCACGGCCTCCCCAGGCAGGGGCCCCCACCAACCTCCGCCAAACTCAAACTAACGCCAGCCCCGTCCCATTCTGCTTTTCCAGGTCTCTACGGGGGCGCGTCGGGTGCGACCGGCGCCACGGCGACGCTCCCGGGTGTCCAGGGCGCCGGGGCGAGCGGGGCGATCGTGGGCCCGGGCGCAACCTCGACGACGGCTACCGCCCCGGACGAGCGCATGGACGCCTCGAGCGACAGCGCCGTCAGCAGCATGGGCAGCGAGCGCGTCCCCTCACTCAGCGACGGCGAGTGGATGGAAACTGGCTCCAACTCGAGCCACACCCAGGCCGACTCCCACTACTCCATGGACTACACCGGGTGAGCGCTATAACCGAGCCGCGGCCCACCGCTATAACCCCCCGACCCATCGCCCCTCCGCACCACCAGCAGACGCGACATCCTTCCGACCCCGAGGGGGGGGGGGGCGAGCCACCTCGCGGTCGCTTCATCAAGGACGCGGGGGGAGAGGAAGTTTGTGGCGAGCGGGACAGGGTGGAAGGTAGACACCCTCGAGCCTAGCTTCGTGGCCGGATGGGTCGGCGAGCGGGCGGGAAGGGGATCGTGGACGTAACTCGCTAACCTTCGAGGTGGGAGGGTGGGTGCCGGGGATGGTCGCGTAAGGGTGCGGAGGGGTGAAGCGCGTAGGTTCGTAGCACCGAGTCCCAGGGCAGGAGGGGCCCGGGCCCTCCTCCAACCGGCGAGAGCCCAGTCTCTAACTTGGCTCGTTTATTTGTTGGCCGAGGTAGAAAGTACCGCATGCCGTACGACTGCGGCTACTCCCTGCCGCCGGGCCGCCCTGGCCAGCAGCAGCGGGGCTGCCACGCGGCAGCCGAGCGTGCCAGCATGGCCCCGGTCGCCCAGAAGAAGCACCACATGTTCGGGAAGCGCTGCTTCCAGGAGCAGGGCCCGATGGCCGGGGCCGCGGGCTCGCCCCTGCCCCTGGCCGCCTCCACGGCCCACCACCCGGCGGCCACCCCCATGAAGTACGACTACGAGGCGGCGCAGACGGTCGCCGCCGGGCCACCCGGACAGGCCTACTCCGGGCCCATCGAGGGCGCCGCCGGACCCCAGACCGAGATCAAGTACAGCTGCAGCTTGGACTTTGGCCGCCACCAGAACGGTGAGTCTGGCGTCTTTTGGCTCGGGCTCGCGACCTTTGGCATTGGTGACCTTGACAGCGCGCAGTCCTCCAGGAGTGCGAGGAGACGACGCGAGGGGATTCGTCGTAACGAGTCGCGGACGCTGCTCGTACTGGCGTGCGGGGAACCGTTTCATTCACCACGTCGTTCATTCCTTGCAATGTTACTTTGGCTTTGCCTCTTTGTTATCGTTGGCTGTCTCTGCTTCTTGCTCTCTCTTATGCCTTCAGCTAATGAACGGGACGTCGGTATCGCGCAACGGGGACAATCGTTAAATGTGCAATGAGCCGTGCGAAGGAGATGGTCACTCAAGTCATGCTGCGGTTAAGCTAACATTTCGGAACAACAGGTTACATGTGTTACAACGTACTGCCTACTCTGTTAATAATAATAATGTTAATGATAATGATAATAATTGTGGCAATGATTAATAATGACAATATCCACGATGATAACGACGACGACGACGACGACGCTTATGACGACGACTATTAAGATAACGATGATGATGGTGATGATGAAGACGCCGACGACGAGGACGCCGACTACGAGGACGAGGACGACGACGACGACGACGAAATTAAATAATGAAATGACGATGGAATAAAGACTGGATGCATATGATTTGTTTGTGTTGCAGGCCGTTCAAACCTCGAGCACGTTCATCACAATCATACGTATCATCTTCCGCCGGAGAGTACCGGATCCCTGCAACGTCCAATATCTCGCGATAAGAAAGGTAAAATTTTGCAAAATCCAACACTCTCTCTCTCCTTTAATCGCGCGCCAAATGCTCAAATTATATATTATGCCGCACAACGGCTTGGAACTTTAAAGCGGAAAGTGTCGAATTAAGCCTTCGCTGGCAAGAGCATTGCGATAAACCTGACAAACGCGATAATAACGCCTTATCGGCTTTCGCAACGCTTCAAAAAAAACAAAAAGCACCTCCACAAATTTATTCCAATGTTATTCGCTGGCCCCTCCCAACACCACCCCGCTCTCCCCCTCCTTCGCCGCTAAGCAAACCTTTGTCCCAACCAACCAACGAGAGCCCCAAAATTAAACGAGAAAAGCATTGGCCTTGGACCGACTTGAAATAGACGGGAGGCTCACGCTTGTTTGTTCGTCAGGTCGAAAGAGCGAGGGCGAGGAGCACCTGACGCGCGATGAGAAGCGCGCCCGGGCCCTCAACGTGCCCATCGCCGTCAGCGACATCATAAACCTGCCGATGGACGAGTTCAACGAGCGGCTGAGCAAGTACGACCTAAGCGAGGCCCAACTCTCCCTCATCCGCGACATTAGGCGCAGGGGCAAGAACAAGGTCGCCGCCCAGAATTGCCGGAAGCGCAAACTCGACCAGATCAACAGCCTCAGCGACGAGGTCAAGGAGATGCGCAACCGCAAGATGCGCCTCCTCAGCGAGAGGAACTACATGCTGCAGGAGGTGGCGCGCGTCAAGGAGAAGTTTGGACAGCTTTACCGGCACATTTTCCACGTAAGTTGAACCAACCGCCGCCAACCACTGACAACCACTGCTAACCACTGACAACCACTGACAACCACTGACAATCGCATGTGATTCCGTCAAGAGCATCTCCCTCCCATCATTGCCTAATCACATCGTCGTCAGTCAGCCCTTATAATCTCCGATAAACTCAGGATTTTGATTATACTTTGATTGTACAGTCTCTGCGCAACCCGGAGGGCCACCCCTACAACACGATGGACTACAGCCTCCAGCTGTCGGCGGACGGGAACGTCGTGTTGGTGCCGCGCTCTGGTCAGTCGAGCGGCGGCCACTACTCGACGCGTTCAACGATGGACCCGACGAAGGCTGGGGCGAAGCCCGAGGGCGGCCACCACCAGCAGCAGCACCAGCAGCCCCAGCAGCACCAGCAGCACCAGCATCCCCACCAGCATCAACACCAGCACCAGCAGCCCCAGCACCAGCCCCAGCAGCATCCCCAGCAGCAGCAGCAACAACAGCAGCAGCAGCAGCACCAGCAGCCGCAACAGCAGCAACAGCACCAGCCGCAACAACAGCAGCAACAGCAACAACAACAGCAACCACCGCCCCAGCACCATCAACAGCATCCTCAGCAGCAGCAGCAGCAGCAACAGCAGCAGCATCCGGAGCGCAAGGAGTGAAGCGGCGGCGGGTGGTGCTCGGCTCGCCCCGGGGAAGGGAACCGATGGTGCGCGCCGGACTCGACGAAATCGAGCGGCGCCGAGTGGCAGGCCTCCGTTGTTCAATTTGCCGACGAACATCTCGTCGCGGCCAAAGCAGTGCGCCCGCGGGATTCCGAGAGAGCCGCACCCCGACTCACCCGGCTGGCCCCCCTCTCTCTCACTCGCTAATGGCCGTGAGCGATTCGCCGGCACTCTCGACGGGGCCACCGTACCTCCGCTCCCCGTCCACGCGCTGCCAAACTCCGCGGCAATGAGGTGCGCGCGACTCCTACTAGCAGCTCGTTTATTTATTAGGGTGCGAAGGGACGAGGAGGAAGACCGGACGCGGAGCTGCGAATATTTCTTGCCGCCGATGAGCTCGGGATCTCCATCACTTTACTAAACATGCCCATGCGCACGCACGCACGCACGCACGCACGCACCAGTTCGCCTACATTCGTGCGCCCCTCACCCGCACACACCCATCGATCTACGAATAATTAGAGAATTATACGAACGTGTGTCTGTATAACCCGTACATATATGCATATATGTATATGAATAGGTATATATATATATAGATATATATATACAGAGCAGGACACGCGCGGACATTTAATATATATATATATATAAACAAACTATATGTGGGCTTGTGTGCGGGGGAATAATTTTTTGTTTTTTTTTCGCGCGCCTGCGTGCGTGCCTATGTATTTGCGCGCCTGTGTGCGTGCCTACATGCAAACGCATAAGAATACAGGAGGAATTTAACATGCTGTTAATTTAGCGTTTTACTTCCCCTCCCCCACTCTTCTCTCTCTCTCTCTCTCTCTCTCTATCTCTGTCTCTGTCTGCTTTGTAAAAAAAATTTTCTGTCTTTCCAGAGAGGAATAATACAGTTTCCTTTATAATAGTTTTTTTAAAATTGTTTTTTTTTCTTGTTAGTTATGATATATTATAAATAGATGGAAAGAAAAGAGAATATATTTGTTGCCAAGCGATTTTCGACGTTCTTACGTGTAATAATACGTATAAAATAATATGAGATGTATTACACTTTTACGTCTTAATTTATATGGATATATAGGTATATATATATATATATGTAGGTATATATATATATATATACATATATATATGTTAAAATGCAAAGGTTTGCATGTATTGTGTGGCAGAGTTTGCATTTAATATATGCGCTGTGTATTTGTGTGCCTCTGTGTGTGTTGAATGAGAGAAGCACAGTTCGATAACATGAATGTATAGAGCGTTTGGTGCATTGAGTGAGGAAATACATAATAAAGATTATATAATAATAATAATAGTAATAATATTAATAATAATATTAATAATAATATTAAAAATAATATTAATAGGAATAGTTATAATAATAATAAACAAGAACAACAACAGTTATAATAATTATAATTATAATAATTGTAATTATGGTATAAGAGTAAGAGTAATCATAATAATAATAGTAATAGTAATAATATTAATAATAGTAATAGTAATAGTAATAGTAATAATGCTAATTAGCGGTAAAGCGAATGTCCACGAAGCTTTTATCTTGTAATTTTCTTTTAGTCGTTGTACCATCGTGTGGAGCAGAGTAGCTCGATTGGATTCTCTTAAGGAGGCGAAGTATGAGTGTATACACAGAGGCGCTAAAATTTACTGCAATGTATATTATAAATAAGATAATGCGAATATGATTACGCTAAGCATGTGAATATCGATTATATTAATATTAATAATTATTAATAATTAATCAGCGAGATTCTGTATTGCTTAAATGGAAATGTTCGTTGGGAGGGATGATTATGGGTAACGAACGGTGTGTTGAGGAAAAAAAAGAAAACTAAACGCGGAGTATTCGATCGAGGTGTTCTCGAACAAATTATAAACAAAAACATCTATGGATGATATTAAGAAGCGATGGAGTAAGCATATTTTTTTAATATAAAAAACAAGTCAAGAGAGCAAATATGGAATTGCATGTGCAAGTGGAGCGAACGGGAATCGAGTGAGTGGTAAAATTTAATGAACAAACAGACAAACAAACGAGTAATTGAACTAAACGATTTAAAATGAAAAGCGAAAGGATAAGGGAAAAGGTAAAAAATTTAAGGACATGCAAAAAGGAAGGAAAACAATATTCAGGTACTACTACTACTACTACTACTACTACTTCACATTTGCCTTTATATGTACATACCGATGCCGATGCTAAAATGATGAATTAAAAGTTAAAAGAGAAAGAGACAAGGACGTAGTTAGACCAATTTTTTCTACCGGCACAACGAACGCATTTGGAGAAGGACAGGCTATATCGGACGAAGCGCAATGTCGTGTGTGTGTGTCCAAGGTAACACGGGACAAGCAGCGAGTGGAGTGGATGATGGGGTGGGAGGGGGGATGTTGGTAAGGGTTCTCTGGTCGTGAGGGCCGAGGAGGAGGAGGAGGAGGAGGATTGGAGTGGAAGGAGGACGTCCTCCTCTTTTCTAACATTTACAAATAAACGATTATATAACGAATAACTACTCTCGGGTGTCGGATGCCTTCCGCGAATGCGTATTTTACCGTACTTGGCGAGCGGGGATCTCAGAAATGACTCGAGCGTTTGAAAGTCCAAGGTCAAAGACGGTGGTGAGGACCACGTCCTCGTTATCCTCGTGCGCTACCAAGGCTATTGCGAGGGCGATGAGCAAAAGGTTTTGGCGAAGTGTGAATCGAGCGATTGTAAAGTGGATGGAGGACGTTGACAATGTTATTTCGATCTCCAGCCGCCATTGGATTTCTATATTGTATAGGCGAAAGTGAAATAAAAAAAAATTCTGGGGAAAGTAATTGCTTTGCGCTGATCATTTCATGGACTTTCTTCTTTACTTTTATCTCTAACCCCCTTCTTAGATTAGTCCTGCACATTTCGTAAATATGCCTTATAATTTAAGTGATGTAAGTAGTCAATAAAACATTGTTATTTTGAGAAGTTTTTTTTTTTCTTCTTTCTCACGACGACGACGACGACGACGACGACGAGGACGACCATCATCATCATCTCAACCCGCAACCCCAAGTCGAGCGATTTTTGTTGTTGGCGAGTGGCCGAGTCGTACTTTAAGCCTGCCAAAGTTATTGCGTTCAATGCACCTTTGGCTCGTTTAGTTTTACGGCTTTGATTTCTTGTCAGGTGCCACGGTTATTCCGTATTCGATAAGCGCTCGAGGCAAAGTTAAGGTACAGTCGACTCGGGCAGATAAGCCGATGACTTATTTGTCTGGAGGCAGAAAGCTGATAAGTGATAATTGAGTGGAGTCGTTCTCGGGTAATGGGAAATGCAAATTATTCGGGGGACGCGTTGCACGTGACGAAGCGTTAAAGAGAGAAAAAAAGTGCCAAGAGCCGAGTGTTTGAGCCGAGAGTTCGCGTACTCGTGATACTTGACAACTTGAAGCAACTTTATTGCGGCAATTTTCGCGAGTATATGTAATAGGCGCTTCGATCCTAATCTTTCACAATATTATTTAACGAACGAAAGCGGCTCTACGGTCGGACAATATTTCATCGTAATTGCTTATTTAGCGGCGCAATATTGTCGATACTGCCGTTAAATATCCATAGATTTACGGCCTTTAGGACTAATTTTCCAGGCAGGCGCGCCCGAGTCCAAAAGGCACTTTGACATTTAAACGAGATTCTTTAATCGCAAATACAAACGCTCTCTTGTTGTTGTTGTTGTTTTTTTTTCTCATATAAAATTCTCTAACATTAATTCTATTGCGTAGATGAAAAGATGATTTCCTCCCTTTATTTTAATTCTCGAGCCGACCTCTTACTGATTTTTCTTACGCTGCAAAAGTTGTCGAATCAGATGATAGAAAGCACGTAACCTTGATTATTAATTGACGTGAAAAATTCCAAGTCCTCGTTGAATGAAAATCCAGTTTCGACGACAATTTTGCATAAACGGAAGTGAACCCAAATTTCAATGCAGAACGACGTGTGCAGTAAGTAGCCGCATACGCGATTGTTTAATTGAAAAAAAACAATAACAACAAGCACGCGTCTTGAAAGCGAATAATAAATCTAATACTAACGGAAGCGGCAAGTGAATTTTATTTCGCAATATAGCTCGTAATGTTTAATCGACAAAAGTTTGAATTAATTCTTATTCGGCTCGATTAAAAAATCCGTGAAATGCTGGAGAAGAATTCTCAACGCCTCGGTACACTTGGTGTCTGTGTAATTGCCATCCGGCCAAACACAACTTGTTAAGCAAAGCATATTGCACGCTTGTATTGTTTGTGTAAAAATTTGAAACTTGCAGCATCACAATTACTTTCACTTACCGTCCAGAACGAGTAACTCACCTTCGACGAGCCACCCTCCTTTGGCCAAAATTCTTATGGTCCTCCAATTGGGCCCTTCCTCGTTCTAGCCAATTGGGGGTGGGGGTGGGGTGGGGTGAGGTGGATTTCAAGAAAAATGAAGAGAAATGAGTGGGTGAGGGCCAGCGGATTGGACCGATTGGGAAGCCATAGACGATATATCTTTAGTGAATGACGGCGGAGTGGCGTTGAAGAAATTCCGACGATTAATTGGGCCGATTGGAGGCCTCGGCACTTGGTAGCTGCTCAAGTGAGGTAAAGTGAGTGAGAAAAGGATAAGCGGAGGAGGCGCCGAATATGCCAAGTCGAGGAGCAATTCTCATTAGAGTCGCGTGATGATTTGCTTAGTGGGACGAAACGATAACGACAGCGCTTGATCGGCATCGTTTACACCCACACACCCACACATGAATAAATGCATATTATGCTATTTTCAAATTTATTTTTATTTATTTAATATATTATTTATATATCAGTTGAAAATAAAAGTGTCGCATTCTCAAAATATACAGGCTTAAGCGAATTACAAATATCCATGATAATTATATACACACACGCAATCCGTGGAAACTATAATGAAGGTAATATGTGTATTGAAAGGTTTATAATTAAAAAAGCTACACATACTGCCAGCTAATGTATTGTACATTGTATGTATATATATAGTTCTCTCTCTCTCTCTCTCTCTCTCGATATTTTCGATACACAGTTCTCTTGCAATTAAACGTCTAGAGGGGTTTGGCAATAATAGCAGCACACATGGATCCCAAAGTGTTAGTAAAGCCGAGTTTTTGAGAGAGCGAATGAGAAGAACTTTCTTCTCCTCTCCTCGGCTTTCATCGACAATCGATCGAAAAATGCTCCCTTGATCCTTGATTTCTTTCGATCTTGCCCTCGGCTATTGTCGCTGTAATACCACAAGTGGCGAGATGTAGCTGCCGAGGAATGAAAAGTATAATAAAGAGGCGATTGAAGGAGAAGGATTTTGCGACAATTGTCGTGGTTGAGGGGTAAGGGTGAGGGGTGGGGTGGAGTAATTATGGCTACTGACTAGTACGAGTAAGTAGTTAAACGTTAGAGAAGGAGTGCAAGATCAGTCGTCGTATACTATAGTTGAATATGTGTCGAACGCTGCTGTGTGTGTCTCGTAAATGAAAAATGTCAACAATTACTACTAAATCAGAAAAAATTCAGTTTATTTACAACTTACGTACTACAGAGTCGCGCTGGTATGGGTAAAACGAACAAAAGCAACATCATTTTTTCATAATATAAACATTTTTCTTATTCAAACGTATGTTCTTACATTTACACAGTACAAAAAATTATACTCAGAGCCGCCGGCCCGCGGTTTCACAAATTCAACTGCCATGATTGTTGGGGGGGACGGTCTTACTTACGCAGCGGTTTATCCTTCGCGGGGCAGCTGAAGACACTGGGGAGGTGTTTGTTTCTATATCAATTGTTTACGTAAATTCTCTCTCTCTCTCTCTCTCTCTCTGTGTTTCGGTTATCGTTATCTCTCGGCTTCCCTTCGCCATTCGCTCCGTATCGTTCGCTCTATTCAACTCTCCGACTCTCTCTCTCTGCACAGCAAATATCGTTGCAGTTAGTGGCGGCGCACAACCGCGAGCCAAACTCAACCAATCTCAGTTCAATTGTCGCGATTATTACAAGAGCGCGGGTGGGCGCATTGCCGTGTAAGGGAGGGCGGGCGGGGCGAGGTCGGGTGGCTCGGGGTCGCTGAGATTTGAATTGTCCGTGTCACAGAGCCACGTCGCTCGCACCAAATCCAAATCCCAGGCAGTGGTTGAGCCTTGGGCCTCTCGCGCCCCATCGACTCCTCAAATAAAGCAGATTTTCCGAGTTTAGACGGCCGAGGACGACGACGACGACGACATTGCCCGAGTGTTCTGCCCGAATGAAGTGTCGGTAAAAAGAGTAAAAAAAATCGACCGTCGTCCCATTATCAATGAAGGATTGTCCGACCCCCAATAATGCACGGCGCGTCGTGACTTTTGTCGTCCGCTCGTTTCTTTCCTCAGTCTATCGCGCAGGAAGAAACGCGCGCACGCCACGGATCGAGCACATTCTTTCCAATCGCGCGGTTCTGCATTTCATTTCAATTTTTTTGTCTCAGCTACTACTTACTTTTAAAATCATTCTTTCCACAGAGTTGCACCGAACATACGCACGCACACCCGTACACATGAGCGACCACACACGCTCCTCTCGCACACTCTACCGCCGCTCCTCCTCCTCCTCCTCAACCATATCATTTCTTTTTCTAACCATTTCATTTCATGACAATAATTAATAAAACGTCTAATAGAGCGCTCGGTTTTTTTCATTTTTTTTCTTTCTTTCTTTTGCATTACTCTCTCTCTCTCTCGCTCTCTCTTGCTCTCTATCGCTCTCTCGCTCTCCAGTTCTCGCCACTTTCGACAACATTTAAACATTTAAATATCATATTTTTTGCAATTAATTAATTAATGACAATAATGATCGGATGATAATAATTAATAATTAATTAATTAATAATATAATTGTAGATGATAGTTTATTATTTAGTAAGAATCAAAATAATAAAAATAAAATAAAATATTATTAATAATAATAATAATAATAATAATAATAATAATAGTGGTGGTGGTGGTGGTGGGTGATGGGTGGGTGATGGTTGGATGGATGGGTTGGTGGGTGGGTTGGGTGGGTTGGTGGGTGGGTGAGTGACTGATGAGTGACAAGGATGACAAAGATGACAAAGATGACAAAGATGAGAATAAGCTAACTACCTAAATGTGTGTATATGGTGCATCTTTCCGCTGGTTGCTGGAGTGTTGGTTTTTTATTTTTCCTTAAATTCCTTACTTCAATAAATCCTAATCCTTCCATTCTTCCGTATTTATAATATTTATATGTAGATGCGACTTATGTATACTATTTATATATTTATATATTTATATATATATATATTTATAGCAATCAATATTTACATTGTAGGACGAGTATATCACTACCCCGTTTTTATTTTTTACTTTTTTCTTGATATCATCATCCACTTTATTCTGATTTGCTATCTCGGAGAGCAAAAAATTGATAATACACAAAGTACGCTTGTTTGCTTGTTTTTTTTCATTTTTATTATTATTATTGTTATTTAATTTTTTCTATGATATACTTATATAATCAATCTCCTTTCTACATAACTTTATACACATTGCCCCCGTAATTTTTTTTTTTTTTCATTTTTTTGTTGCGAATATCAATATTTTTTAAAAGTCACAATATCGACGCCTTTTTTTTTTTTTTTTTTTTGTTTTTTTTTTTTTTTTTTTTTTTTTTTTTTTTTTTTTTTTTTTTTTTTTTTTTTTTTTTTTTTTTTTTTTTTTTTTTTTTAAGAGAAGCCTTCTGTTATTCCGTTTATTATTAATATTATTATTTTGTTTAAAGTACACCAACACGTAGCTAAGTGTCTTTCCATTACTTATAGTTTTCAATAAGTTTTTTTTTTTTTTACGCTATTATTATAAGACAAACAGGTATAGTGAGATCAGAGAAATTGCAAATTCCAAGTTCTTCTGCAAAACCCAAACGAGTATTCGTAACTGCTTCCTCCTTTATTCTCGTTGTATAGCCGTATCAGATCGAAATAATGGTTTTATTTTCTTTTCCCCCGACAACAGAAAAAAAAAAAAACTGAAAAAAAAGGAAGGAAAAAAAAAGAATAAAAATAATAAAAAAAAAAAAAAAAAAAAACTTAAATTCGTCGTCAATTGGCACCTTAAGTGAAAAGGCTCGTTGTTCTTCCCCCACCCACCCCCCTGGTAGATATACAATTTATCAGCATCTCGGTTGGATTAAGGAAACGCAAGCTCCATAAGGACGAGAAAAATTACATACATTTGTAGTTATTTGTCGGACGGCTGGAAAATGATTCGCTCGAGCTTCGTGTAATAAAAGGAGAGGGGATACGTTAATTACGAATTCGAGGCAGTGCTCCGTCTGTTTTATATTTTATATTTGTCGAGGTGACTGATGGATTGCTCGCTTTGAAATTCGACTTCTTTCTCATTCGCTCGCTCGCTCTCTCTACCTCCCTTTCCCTCATTTGTTCAGACGTCTCGTATAATCTCGCAAAAACGCCGAGACCAACAAAACCTAGGCACGCGCAACCGAAACAAGCAATCAACAAACAAACGGGAACGACGTCACCTCCTAATTGCACAGAAAATTTGTTAATCCATCCCCCTCCCACTTGCACCTCTCTCTCTCTCTCTCCTTTCACGCTAATCATCTAAGGTTATAGCAAAAAGTCCTTAAGATTCTACAGAGGCTGTCCCTATCCTTCGACTACGGCCCGTTCGTCCGTGAACAATAATCGCCTAGACAAAGTGTATTTGGATACAGGCACGATATATCGAATTTATATAATTTTACAAAGCCAGCGTGTGTCGTGTCGATACCAAGGTTGTGTCTCTCCCTCATGCAAATCGTCCTCTTTATATATATCACAATGGTTATGGTGTCGCGCGCGCGACCTCCTCTTCATCGGCGGTCGCGTCGTCACGCGACCATACGTGTCGGGTTCTCGATCAACGAATCGAATACAATATATATATCACAAGGTTATGATTAGAAGGTGGGGTGGTGTTTTCGTGTTTATCTGTGTCGCTCTCCGTCATTGCTTCTGTGGCTGCGCTTCTTCTCCCATTTTCTTTCTTTCTCCATCATCCATCCTTCCTTCCTCCCTATAGTCCGCCCTCGCTCCCTGCTCTCTGTGGCTGTGGCTGTGTGGTGTGTGGTGTGTGGTTGGGTGTCTGTGCGGTGTGGTACGGTGTGGTTGGGTGTCTGTCTGTGCGTGTGGGTGTGGGTGTCGGGTCAAGGAGGGTGCTCGTCGACGGTCAGGTCAACGGATTCGCGTAGCCGCGCGCTTGCTTTTGACCAGAGTTGCTGTGCCGCCCGTGAGGAGACGTGCTGAGATCCGGCATTACGTGCCGTCGCTCTTCTCTGACTTGGGCTTCGTCGTCGACTTGGCCTCGGCAGCCGCTGCGGCCGCTGCTACTGCTGCTGCTGAGGCGGCGGCGGCGGCCGTGGCCGTGGCGGCGGCTGCGGCTGCGGCTGCTGCGGCCGCAGCCACTGCCCCCCCGGCGCTCGTCACCCCGGACTTTTCGCTCTTCAGCCTCGCGAGGGTCTCGTCCTTGACGGTGTCGAGGGCCGTGAGCGAGTCCTTGACCGCGTGGTAGATGATGTTCTTGATCTGGAGCTTGTCCTCGTGGTTCGTGTGGGTGTCGGAGAGGGCGCGGAACTCCTGCGTCAGGTGGAAGCAGTGGGATATGTTCTCGGGCGAGACAAAGTCCTCCGCGACCTTGATGCAGTTGTGGAGGTTGCGCACCTGGTGGGGTGCGCCCGCGGGCACGAACACGGCGTCACCCAGGCACTGGACTATCGCGTACCTGTGGATTGTCAAAGGATTGTCGGCGTGAGATTAAAATATTACGGCCTCGCGCTGACAATTGGGGATTGAAGGGAGCAATTGAATATCAAGAGTCGCGGGGGTGCTGGCGATCGGTTTACTTTGGCCGAATTTGAATTTCGTCGAGTAGTGGCGCGCATCGAGTGAGCCACGACTTAGCTTTGGATTATAATTTATAATAATTTGGTTTATAATTTCGCCATTTGAATGCGCGTTATATGATAATGGGCGTTAAGAATCGTTCGATTATTGCATTGTCGAGGTAATTGAAAGGCCCGTTTAATCAGATATCACGTCAATTGCAGGTGGAAATCTTACGGTCGCAAGCCCTTCAAGATAAGAAGGCGAAGAGATAAAATTCTGAGCTCTGCCGTTAAGCGATAAGCCAAGGAAAGCTCGCGCAAGGGATTTTCATTTTAAATTAGATTGCACTGGTGGGGAGTAAAAGTGGCAAAAGATAAAATTTAAAAAATCCTATTCTACAAATGCAATGTGGAATTTGTGGAAAATGGAATATTTATTCAAACGATAACGTCCGAGTGAATAGGAATTGGCCTAATTGGCACTTGGGCTCACGAGAAGTTAAGAATGCCATACAATTGTCCTCGAGGATGAGAAATTCGGCTCAAAGCCTAATTGAGTATAGTCAGTGGAAACATTAAAGTAATTGGTGAATTGTAATTGTGGTCGGAAGGTTGAATTATCGGTGGGTGGGAGAGAAATGAAACGCGAGGTGATTAAAATCGTTAATCACAGGCGCGCACGATCCTGGCATTTTATACAGAGAGAATCGGAGATTAATTATTGTCGAGTAGTTGCCGAGTAGTTGCCGAGGAGGTTGGGTAGACACTGGGGTAGCCAGTGGGGCAGAGGACTCACCCTTCGACGCCGTAGTCGCGGTAGAGCCTCTCGCGCAGCGGTCCATCCAGGTAGAAGCTCTGGTCGTGGATGGGATCGTGGTGGGGCTCGAGGCGCGCGCCCTTCTCGAGGGCCACGGCGTTCAGCATGTCCCGGATCTTGTCGGCGTCGCGCGCCGCGTATATGTGCCAGAGGGCCCCGGGTATCTCGCCCTTCTCGCGGACGCGCCTCCGCGTCAGTATATCACAGCCTGCCTCGTCGATCGCCTTGAGGGCCTCTTTCACGTGCTCGTCCCTGTCGCCGTCCTTGGAAATGCCGACGTAGACCATGACGTTGACCGCGTCCGAGACGTCCAGGTGGAGATTGGTGGTGCCCTTGTCCGGGTAGAGGGCCGAGCCGTAGGCATTGTACATTTTGGGGCCGAGGTCGGGCCTGGTGAAGGTGTCCGGCAGCCTGCTGGTGAGGTTGAGCCTGCCGTACCTGTGCGTGTACTCGGACAGCGGCACGCACTTCATGAGGTCGGCGAACCTCGCCGGCAGAATGTCGGCAAAGTCGCCCCTCGAGGGCCAATCCTTGAGCTTGAGTAGCATCGCGTTGCCCTGCTCGTCCTTAAGGCGCTTGGACGAGTGCTCGAAGCCCTCCCAGAACTTCCACATCGGCTGCTTCGGCACGAGGTTCCCCGTCATGCAGTTCACGAGGTCGTTCTTCTGGTCGCCAAAGTCCTTGGAGAAGCTGTCGGGGTGCCAGAGGTCCTTGTCGAGGTGCTTGTGCACGTCCGAGACGATTACCGGCTGGCCGCGCTTCCATTGGTCCTGGAATATCCTGTAGTTCTTGGGGTTGTTGGGATCGTGGAGCCGGAGGAGCTTGCCGTCGCAGAGCCACGAGTGCGGCACTTCTGGA
Organism: Ceratosolen corneri; assembly: GCA_030522565.1. NCBI lineage: Eukaryota > Metazoa > Arthropoda > Insecta > Hymenoptera > Agaonidae > Ceratosolen > Ceratosolen corneri. Next base: position 113 of record JAPYYT010001449.1, on the reverse strand, counting down.
TAAAGGATCTTGCTCTCGGTCAGTGTCATTATCCTAATTGGCAGTGGTTCGCGCCCACGCTGCGGGCACTTGTAGCGGCGCACGAAATGCTTGAGCTCGCGGGGCTTCTCGTC
>JAPYYT010001448.1:0-38771 GCA_030522565.1 Ceratosolen corneri | reverse complement strand
GAGAAAAGAGGGGAAATCGTCCCTCTTACGCACATCTGTGCCGATTATGGAAAGCTGAGGTATACTCTGCTACAAATACAAGGGAACATTGTCCCTTATCTTTCAAAACACAAGGTCAACTTACACAATTGAGCCTTGTATTTATTAATGAGATTTGTTGATTCATATACATTATATAGAAAAATAATTGAACGTTGCAGAGAAGGAAGTAAAAGAGGAAAAAAACTAAATAGAAACAACTGAAAATCACTTCTTACATTCACAGATCATTTACAATTGTTAATTACTTCATTCAAACTCACACACACACACATATAAATTAATACCAATTATAAAATCATTAAATAAGTGTTAGAACAATTTATAACAACAATATATAGTTTGACATTAAAGAATCATAGCTTTCAAATACACATGTGTTTAACAATTTAATCTATCCCATATTATGGCCACACTCCTTATCATCAGGAAGAACATATAGTCTACTAAGGTAACAATATCAATATCAATAAATAAACAATCAATCACCCCTATCAATAGGCCAGGTCGGAACCAGGTAAAGATGAGGCCAAGAGAGATAGGTAGAGGGTTCCTCAACAAAGCCGTTGTTGATAAATTAAGATTTTTTTTTCCTATAAATTGACTATGTGAACATTTTTTTTTTTTTGACTTTCTACTCAAAAGTATGCGATATTAGAAGCAAAAATTCGTTGTGTACATATTAAAGTCTGTTTTATGAAAAATCAGCTAAAAATATTGGGAAACTTATTGCACATTTAAATCTTTCGAATGTTATATATGTTTTTGTAGGTGAAATGTAATTATGAATTCAATTATGACATTGAAATTCGATTAAATTAAGTACTCATAGTGGTTGAAAAATTTATCATCGGAACAGATTTTTGTAGAATATGGTTCAGGTCAACTCTGCATTATTGTACGACTAAACGAGGCAGAAATTATTAATTTAGAAACTTTTTTTATTCATTACGCGCGCGTTATTGTGAATAATTCGCGAATCTATAGGCATGGATTATTAATGACAATACTTACCGTCTCAGCTCAAATATGTTTATCCAGTAGTTTTCAATACTTTTTTATTTCATTAAAATTGTTGGGTACTTGACACAAGAATTGTGCTTAATGACTCTTAGTTTGAATAGCTTCTTTCCTCATTGAAGTCGAAAGAACGAAGCAAATAAGCTCTTGAAATTCATTTGTTACTCCCAACAAAAGCGGAAAGTAATTATAATGAAAAGTTCCATTGGCGTATGAAACAGATAGTAAAGATGAATAACTACGATGTGTCAAAGAAGAGAAATTTGTATATTCGCTTCTCGTTTGATAAATATTTATCAAGAGGTGGAAGTATTGCTCGCTGTTATTGAAATTTTTATCGATCCGTCCAATTGTAAGCTCCTACTTTAATTCCTTCCTTGTATGCGATTGTAAGTGTAGAAAGTGTTTCATTTAACTTTGCAGAGTATAGGTGGCCGCGTTCATGCAAAGATCAAATTTTTGCATTTATATCTCGAAGATAAAAACATAGTATTTTGAGCAAAAACCTTAATATTATCATTCATTTCTATATTGTAAGAGTATATAATAGTATGGCTAGAATGAAGCAAAAAATGCAATGAATTAACAACACATAGATTTGTTTGAAAATCATTCGCGTTCGTAATCACAATAAATTCTACGTGTTGCTAACATTCATTTATTTGTCAATTGGTACATAGATCCAAGAAAAACATTTTCCTATTGAGTTGTTCAACTGTGACTAAAGGTATTTTTATTTTCTTTTTAAGTGAAAAATTTTGTGCTTTCTGTTTACTTTTATATGCGTATAAGACTATATATAGAAGAGTGGTTTTCAGATTTAATTTAAATAATGAATTTCGCGTTAATTAAAGAATTGAAACTTTGCTTATCAGTTGAGAGAGGAATTTACTAAAAACCTCAATAGTTATAATAATTTCTTTTAATGTATATCTTCGAATGTATGGCAATAAATATTTTAATGCTTATACATCCCATTAGCTGCAATCATAAATATATATAAAATATACTTAAAACTAGATACGATTAAAGCATTTATACACCACGAGAGCCAAGAGAATAATTACGTGGATACAGCATTTTTTTGTTCCCCAGTTTTTATCGTGATCTCTCGCTCTCTATCTCTCTTTATCTTCATTCATTCTTTAACTTTAATATTACAATATGTTCGTGCGCATTTCAGGAAAGGAAAGTAATTGCGTGGAGTCGAAGAACGGGAGGTCAATGAAAAGTATACGCGACGGAATGGTCTAACGCGAACATCTTAAGCTACGTGATGATCGGTTATGCAATAAAAACATTCACACACACATATACGCGAGAGAGCGCGCGCGCTTGCGCCGATTGCGGAATATACGAAATTATGTGGAAGATTTATTTTTAATGCTTTTCCTCGAGATATATATATATATATTATAAAAATGATTGTGATTTGTATGTGACCATTGTAGTGACAATTATGTAAATACTAAAGTTAGAGATTTGTATGACTAAATTTTGCACAATATTTTATTTATTGCATCCTAGGGATAAAATATGTTTTACGACATTAAACTGATTTAACTTTTAATTTCGAATAATTAAAAGCGCCTTGATTACACATTTATAAATACAAATTTCACCATTATTATTATTATATTTCATAAAAGTGTATGAGAATTTATTTTTTGCGTTGTACATTCTATTATACCTTCGCACTAATATTGTCTATGGTATTATTTATTTTCTACTATTGCGCAATAATAATTGGACTTTTGTTATCGTCTTTCGATACGGTAATTTGATAAAATCATAACAATGTAATTCTTTAATGAACGTAAAATATATGTGTACTTTGAAAATTTGCAGATAATAATTAAATTAGTTTGTTCCAAATTAGTGTAAATGCTTAAGCCTGATATTTTTTTCCTGAAAATTAGTGGTACGTATTGTCAATGAATCTGTACAAAAGATAATTGATTTTCTTTATATTTCAATTTTATCTATAATTTAATTGTAATAATATCGAGATATTATTAAATTTACATTTTATAAAACAAATGACATATATATATATATTTGATTAGTAAACACTTATTAGTTACTTATTAGTTTTTTTTTTTTTTTATAAAGTACACACAAGTCTATTAATGCAATTCAGAAGAAAGAGATCCTATCAATGTATACAGAATTTTCCACCTCTCTTATAGGATAGAAAAATATTTTTGATATAACAATGAAACAATAACACCGAGCCAACACTAATACTAAATATACTGAGTTATTAAAGCATGACAAGTACAAGTATGTACAGCAAGTGTAGTGTTTGTGTAGCAGAGAATATTCAATGTAGAATAAGCAAGGAGTTACAAAAATGTTGGTGAATCGATGGATGACGGGCGGGGAGGCAAGGGGACATGTTTGGTGTCAGGAAACGCAAAACCTAAAACCTATGACGTTAACGTCAGCTAATTGCCTCGCTAGGTACGAAGAAGATAAGAAGCCTTTTCGGAGGGATGTACTATTTTTATTGTTTTACGTGGCTCTGATGCGTATGATTGCTGAAGGTGTCCAATTATGGATAGGCAAAGTGCGCTTACAAGGCATTATTAGGGAGCGACATTGCGCAATACCGATATTGTATGTGTATGAAGTGAGACGATAAATGTACTTGTCGATCAACTAATTGAGATATATAATAAATAGTTGAATTATGCAAGGCAATCGTAAGAAAAAAGTTACAAGTACATGAGATTAGACCGTTTAAGGGTATACCGATTTCCAGGTCAGAATGTTCTTCAGATCGAGTTAATTTAGGACAAAGACGTGAGATTTATTGCCTATTATTGCATCGGCACAAATAACTCTGCAACTAGTTTAGTATTATAGGTTTATTCTCTTATATACTTATAATTGGGATATCTACTGCTATAAATAGATCAATTACAAATTGGAAGAGAACTTTTTACAAATTATTTCGACAAAACCTTGATGGTTTTTCATTGGATAGGTATTAATGTAATTTTTTTTATGCTTTGTTAAATACACTTTTTTTTTTATATAAAAGAACACGCATATGTTAATTTTTAAGAAGGAAATTATTTAATAAAAATATATATTAGGTCTGAAAAAATTATTCACTCTTAGAAAATAATATATACATAATTCTTTATTTATAATACAATATAGCTAAACAATAGTATATTCTTTATGGTAGCGAATTCTTTATATTAACTATATTTATTTTTATTATTGATGACAATTATACTGTCTTTTATTGTATTAAATGGGCATTTGTCTACATTAAATGTGATCGGTAATATGACACACTTGAAGACGACTTCTACGTATACAATAAATACCAAATCATTTAATGTATGTATAAAGATACAATAAATAAATACTTATATTAAATAGGTTGTTTTAATACATTAAAATAAGTGAATAAGATTACATCATTTTTTTTTTGTCTTTTTGTTTTTTGCTTTCTTTATTATTATTATATTTAAGCAGTATTAGCTCCTTCAAATACCCTCGTTTTTTGATAAAGTATTATGTAAAAAAAAAAAAGATTATTATATCTAGCGTAATATATTATTTAAGTAATTGATGTTTTGAAGTGGAAAAGCATATTTTGCGACGTATTTATTCAAAGCCGATGAAAGAGGAATAAATATGAATAAGATATATTTTATGATGATTTTTTCATTTATGATGATAATATGAAAAAAAAAAAATTTTTTTTACATAAATAAATAGATTGTAGGTAGATTGAAAATGTTAAATTAATTTTCTTCCCTTATTTATCGATGTTCTTATTTAAATATACGGTGCAAGAGGTTTATTTCAAATAATAATTTAACAATTCATTTTCTAGATTACTTGTTAATTATTGTGTTATATATATATAACAATTAATTGTTGTTAATTATTAAGTGTTAATTATTCTATTAAGCCTGGTAAGCAAGATATTTCTCTATTAAACTTAATTTTAATGAATATATCTTTTCTTAGTTAACGAAATACTAGAAACGCATAAAAGTCAAACAAAAAAATTTATGAGGTATATAAAACTAAAAAAAAGGTGTACTTGTGTAATTATTATATTGAACTGCTCTATAATGCATGCAATAAAAAATAAAATATAATTCACATAATTCTATTATGTAAATAGATAATATATTTGTTCAGTTAAAAAAGAAATATTTGTCGATACGTTAATGGTGTACCATAAACTATATATTGCAAATTAATCTCGTATTATACGATAGATTTCTGTAACAATGTATGTACTTAGGAAAAAGTATAAGAATATATATATATATATATATATATATATATATACTTGGAGTTTAATTTAAAAGATTGATGCCTTTATAATAGCTTTATTATTATCGATATTTGTCTGTCATGTATTTTAAAATTGTATTCAGTCTTATAATAATTTCTCATTAAATTATGTATTATCCTTAGTATGCTATTAATTATAAATAGTTATAATAAAATTTTACAATGCTATTTTTAAACAATATAAACAATATATATGTGTGTAACGTAAAATTGTATGATCTCGATAGGCGATATACAGCTTCATATATTCTTCGGAATATCTTAAATTATTATTTTCAGAACACAACATTTTTAAAAATATATTTCATATTCGTTCGTTAAATGACTTTCATTCTTGACAATAATAAATCTTGGAATATATTGGTGATTGATTATAATAATCAATTTTCACTTAAGATATTGTTTATAAGCAATAGATGTGCAATAGATCCTTTTTTATATTATTAAATAATAATAATATATATCACTATAATAATTTCCACGAATCCTCACTAGGATCTTTAACACTTATTAGTGCGGGAAAAATGACTTTGTAGAAGTGCAGATTTACCAATTGTCCGTGTTCAACAGAACAAAATCCTCGTGAATACAGTGATTTGTAAATCCTCGAAATGTCTAATTAATTAGCATGTTATGCAGCAGAGAATTTCTTTTTTCATCGTGTGTTTTTGCATTTCGTGTGTAAGAAAGTTTTAAATCAAAAAAATTCATGGAACGTATAAGAAGAGAATTACATTGGCTCGACCGTTTCTTCATGCTCGAAGATAGAGGAACGATTCTAAACTGCCAAGTACCTATGTCGCAATTAGTACAGCCACATAATGTACATTAAACTGGAAAAACAAGGAGCAGTTAATTCTGGCATCTGTTAAATACTTTACAGGATCATCCACAGATCCTTTTCCTATACACACTCCTCTTACAATACACTTTTCGCATAAGCTTCTTATATACTCACTCGAACGTAGTAAAATTGAAAGATAACACAGCAAAGCAGAAAAATAAAAATAATTTTAGCTTGAGAATCAAGAATATCGATGAGACTTCAAAGTACGGCTGTGAGCACAAAAAATGAAAGAGAAAGGTGTGTATTATAATGGCAAGGATAATGTTTGCTGGGTGAATTTTGAATTTCCTTATCAAATAATGCAGCTATAATTTAATAATATTTAAATTCTCAGAAGAGTACATAAAAAATAAGCGTAAAGTGAGTTTGTATATATTGAGAAATATATATATATGTTCATTGAAGCATTAAAGCTCATTGAACTTGTCACTTCTACTATATATAACTTACACATTAAATATTAGATTTTAATTTGATGTTACTGCTTGTTGGACCATGTCTTTAATTTATTAAAAATATATATCAATTTTCTATTATTTCAAAGTCACGTTGCAAAAAAAATGTGGAAAATGTTTAAAATAGAATTTTTGAAAGAAACAATAAGAGCCTTCAAACATATTATAAAAAATATTAAAATAAAAAAATAAGATTATCTTAATCGCTTTAATACCCTGTTCAAATGTTTTATTTCAAATTCAATGTAAATTGAATTAAAGTTTCAAAATATTCTACGCCACAGAGTGAGGATTCAACGTAAAAATATTACAGCTTTACGTAAATTTCACATGCAGTCTTTGACATCAAAAGCACGAAAGTACATGCATCCCCGGCTCGAACATATTTCTCCTCATAAATTCTTCAAAAAGTCGCATCAAACGAATGCAAGAATCCATCGCAGTGATATTAAATAAGCATTCGGCCCATTATTTACAATCTTTTAGTCTTCTCATGCGGTAAGTTAGCGATTGAATCCATCAATTACCTTTATTAATTCGACTATTTTTAAGGGCATTGCGTGAACAATTTTTTTAAGAAAGCGACTGAATCGCTCTTATGCAACCGTTCGAAAACGGCTTTTGGCCAATAAATATTCTGGATTAAATATTCTCAAATTGAAACTTTCGTTATTACCACCAAATGCTATCGTTAATTTATTTTTTCATAGACTTGGTCTTCATCTTCTTTACTATATCTTACATAATATTACTGCGTACATCTCTAGAGACTTTGAAAATAACTTTGATAACGTCATTATAAAGTGATTTATGCACGAACAGCAGATAAAATATAAATATTAAAAAAAGTTTTATGCTATTCGTGTTAATATCGGAAAACCGCATTATAAACTTTAGTACTCACATGTACAATGTAACTTTCATCCAGAGTTCTAAACATATGGACCATTAGAAATTTTGTATTTATCACACGATTTATAATTGATGGTCAATTCGAATTAAAAATGTAATACGGAACCTATCATTCACGAACAATAATTGAAGAATTACATCCACCAAGTATAAAAATAATTTAATCGATGACCCGATTTATTATCACAAATTTTATATACATAAAGCTTAAGCTCTTAATTGTACAATAATGTCTACTTCTTACTAATAATCACTTACAATTTAATACTTACAATATTTTTCACAAACTCTAATGAATAATAGAAGCAACGATATTATTTGAAATACAATAAAGAGCATTGAATTAATTGCAAATCGCCGATAATTGTGGTGCTCTCGTTAAAATGTCTTATTACCGTATAAAATTATTGGAAAACTTATTAAAGATTCAGTACTTAATAAAGTTACGCGAATTAAAGACTCTATTGTGAATTGAAATACACCAATATATCAAATAATATATAATTTTTTTGTAACGCAAATTGTTATTTATTTACAGGTTGATCTATAAGTGAAGTTAACCTATTAATAATTAGTACTTGTAATTCTCTAGCATTGGTTGCTCTAAAACGTTTACACTAAACATTAAACTGAAAATAATACTCCCAACAATAATAATAATAAATTGGCTTGTATTTGTAACTCATTTATAACAATTAGACACACCAGCTCAACACCCCTATTGATGCCTCAAAGACTGTCGATGATTGTAATTTTTATTTATCGGAATACAGAACTCCATTAATGCGTAACAACTTGATTTATAATGAATGAGTGTAATATTGAGATTTTCGTATGATTTAAGTTTAGATAATTTGATGTATTCAAAAGTATAGAAACTCCTTGTTTGAATTTGCCTCTTCCCTCTTTGAGGATTTGTAAAGCGTAATCTACCATCACATAATATTAATTAACATGCACTATTATAATTATAAAAATAAACGTTCATTCCTTTTATATTCATTAATGAAGTTTATAACTAATTTAATGTTACGGACGTAAAATCTATGGCAGTGTCAAACTATATGGAAGTTTCTCAAAATGATGCAATAATAATAATAGTAATATTTATGATAAAACATTATAATTCAAATAATTATCAATTTGTTGGTGAATTTTAACTTAATGCTTGTCGAACGATAATACCTCGATAAGCCATTGAATTTTAATTAAACCAATAATAAGGATAAAATTATGTTCACAACTACTTTGTTTCGTGTATATTATATTATAGTAATGTAATTTATGTAATAAAAAAGTTGATGAAAGTGGTATATTATGTACATTTCTTACTGTATATTAACTGTAATTGTTTTTCCAATTTTGAAGCTAATTTTCAAGGTATCTACATGTACGGTATTCGTGATGTTTCAAAATAACAATTTTCTTTCACGTACTTTATTGCATCTTATTTTACATTATATTCTACACTAACACTTTCTTTATCTGTAACCGTTGCTACATAACTGTTTGCAGTCATTTGATAAAACTTAGCTTTTGCTTATAAGCTTCATTTATCGAGAATAATTGATTGACTTTTTAAAAAAATCTCAATAAGTAATTGTCTCGTCACTGTACGAAGAAGAAATACTTTTTCTATAGCACAATGAATTATTGATTTAAGTTTCAATCTATTCAAAATAGGTTTATATAGGCCCAGATAGGTTAATACATCAATTTTCTTTTCACGTATATCCTGATATTTTTCTCGAATATTCGTTCACAAAAAATTGTAAACTATAAATTAACGAACAATTTAAATGAATAATAGAATTGAAAATATCACATAATGCAAACCTATCATTTACAATATGACAAAATATAATTTAGCATATTACATAATTGGAGTGTAAATTGTATTTCATATTGAAATACACAATTTGCCGTCAAATTATTTTCGCTTTAATAAACTCATTTTATTCCTATCGTTGTAAAAGTCATCTTTCTCGTCATTACTTTTTAAAGTGCACTATAATTATTGGTTATATGCGCGCGAATTAAATATAGCACCGATTACACTATTTAATACATAGTTGAGACTAATTTTTTTTCATCGACAAACTTCATAGTTGAATTTTATGATGGATAAGTGCGTGTGTTCGTATGCACTTGGAGAAATAAATGAAAATTGTTTGCATATTATTATTATTGTAGGAGCAAGACACATTTGAATGAAGAAAATAACATTGAAGCGTGTAAGAGTAAGTGATTTGCTGCTTAATGTCGAGTAAGCCTCGTGGGCATTATTGATAATTAGCCATTCAATTAAATGACGATTATTGCACGTGTCTCGAATTGTTTGCCGTAGTTTCTATTTTTCATTCTACCCTAGCCTAACCCAGAGAGAGAGAGATATGAGCATTGAGCGTATCTTGCTTTCATAGCTCTTTACGCACAATTATTCGCGCGGCCGACTGTGAAAATGACGTACACGTTGCGGCATCGATTACAAAAGCCAAACGCTTATATCGCGCCGCAGTAAAAAAGGAATTAATTTTCTCCGACGACGACTGGCGCGCGCGAATAAAACACTCTTAAAGTGGATAACTCGATGATAAATAATGTTGCGCGCTGCGTGATATTCGCCACGCGCATTATACTCCTTATTGTGCATTAACATTATTGTGTGCATGTGAATTCTCCGAGGTGAATATTTCGTCTCCATTTTAAATCAAAGCCATTGTGCAATTATCCGACTGATTTATATCAACTACACTTTAACCTTTCCTCAGCCGGACCGATGGCAGAAAAATCATTCAAACAATATTAGATAATTGGCTTCTTTCGCATGTAGCCTTAATATTATTACAAATATACGCGCACGAATTCGTTAATATCAACACTACTATATACACTACAATTTTTATTCTCTTAATTATTTTAACTGTACTATAGCACACATACACACGCGCGCGTTTGACTTGAATTTTTTCGTACGAATATTAATCGTAAATGATTGTTATTAGTGGTGAATTTGAAAAATTACTCAATACATTCTTATCTGTAATCTGGAAATGTTTTAGCGAATTGATTTTTTTCATAAATAAAGAAATTAGCTGATTTATCACTGATTTATTGATGTTATGACAATCGATATTAGAAAGGATAATTTTTACTGTAATTTGTTGTCAAACCAACGATATTTGATACTAATAATGATTGATTAAATTTCAATGTATTAAATGCTACAGTTAATTAATTTTATGCACATGTCAGAAAAATCTCATATTCAATATCTCAAATTCTCAATGACCTGTAAATTGTCGAAGTTAAAATCGCTTGTTTCCTTGAAAGAACCAATGCCCTTTCCAACAATTTTTTTTTATTTCTCTATGTCGATATGTAGATTAAAGTCGTATTCTGAAATTCTCTCGACTGCATACATTAAGCCGAAATATTTTTAACACAATCCAAGGACATACTGCCAAATCCGTAATGATACTCTTCTTGCAGCAATAGTCTTTCGTTGTGAGGATTTTTGCTGAATTAATATGCCTTGGTATTCCACGCTTACGAGAATGCTGTAATCGCACGTCATTTTCGGCGTGTTTATACATGGGATGTGAAGCGAGGGATTGAAATGGTAGAATAGAAAAATTGAAAAGAGATTCTCTATTATTCAGCAAAGCGAAACGGCATCCATATTAACATACCATAAATAATTCAATAAAATTTTGATGAACGTGCTTTCGCACATAATTACATGGAAAAGGTAAAAATCAGAAGCAGCAGGAATGTTTGAAGAAAGAATTAAATTTGTTAAAAAGATGTGGCAACGTAATCATAACAAGATAATGAGTATTGAATCGCATGGTCTAGCAAAGGTATGAATAGTTACTGAAAAACTAGCATACTTTTCAATTCAAAGGTGGCAGTAAATTTATAGAATGCGATAAACAATTATTTATACTGATATTAAAATATTGATATACACACACAGGCGTGCGTATATTTAATATTTATTCGAATAAATAGATTCCTATATATGCTTCAATTACTTTAATTAAGGAGTATTATTTTCCGTTTGCGCGTCCATTTCATTTATGCATTTATCAATAATAAGACTAGATTGTTTTTACTTTATTTGTGTATGATTTTCTGTGTTTTACGAACACGAATTTTATACTCATTGGAATTAATTTTGTCTTCTAAATATTTAACGAACAATGAATGTTGAGTTATTAGGGAAAATAATATTGAAATTTGCAATCTATTCATAACTTAATTGATTTCTATCGATATAAGAAGCAATTTAATGAGCCATCTACATAATTTCTAGATTTTTTTTTCATTCAATTCGTTGCATTCAACAACATTCTTGGAAAGTTGATGTAAATTTTCTATACTCATTCTACATATGATTTTTATATTAATAACGCTATTACGGACAATAAGAAATTGACTTTGGTGGACGAACAAATGTCCCAAGCTAACTTTTTAAGCATTTATATGTCTACAGTAACTCTAATATAATAAAAAAAGTATTTAATATTTAAATATTTAATTTGGAATATGATAGAATTCATCTTGAATTGATTTCATGTTATTTTGAATAAATGTTATGACGTTATGTTTACTTGTAAAATAATAATTTCGCTTAATGTGGCAATTTGAATTTTTAAATATTACGACGAATATTTAATGTCGTACCAGAGTATAAATACCAATGGATGGTGACAATATGAAAATAATATTACATTATGAGTTGTTAATTGTTGCTTTATAAATAACAGATTTTCAAAAGTACATAAACAATTTGATAATTTTTTGAATAGGCGAAGTACAAATACGCGAGCAAATAAATATGTTCTACTTAACATTCTTTCTAACGGATTTAATATTAAAATTCATTGCATTATACATTTACCTTTCAATAATAATAGCAATAATAATAATTCGAATAACTTTCCACGTAATTTATTAATAATATTTATTTATAAATTATGGTAGTTTATAACTTTGCCTTTTAAACGATTATCAATTGCAAGAAATAAAATGGAATTTAGAAGGAGTTGAAGTGAAAGATTATTTTACGAAAGAGAGAATTATCTTACAGCTAATACAACTCGATTTAAAACGCTTTTGTTCTTGACTACAAATATCAAGAGTTACAAAGTCTTAACAATGCGTAATTATATGAACGTTAAAATGTATTTGCGCCATTTCCATTTAATCCTTAACGATATTGTAATATATTGCCAACTTTCTTCTCAACTATCAGACATCTGATACGGAAAATATTAAGCACACCATATAATTGACGTGAATTAAATAATGAAACCGAGCCATTGGGAAACGCTAATAAATCTCGGGGCACTAAAGAAGCCTATTTCCTTCTTCTATCTGAAATTCATTGCAGACACTTCGGCTGCTTTTTCTCGTAAGCCCTGCGCATGTAAATGCAATAGTATGGAGTGCATGCGAGCACATATTGATATGAGTATCATCGACAATATGGCGTTGCACGGGAGAGAGGCGGAGGAGATGCGATGGTTTACGCAATAAACGTGAAACTTCAACTCTAACGGGGCTTCCCTCGTGCGTTGGCGCGGCCAACACCGAGAAAAGCTAAGCAAAATCCACAGTTACGATAATAATGAGCAATACGGCCAACACTGAGAAATGGTAAGCAAAATCCACAGTTACGATAATAATGAGCAATAGGAGAATTTGATCGCCGCTGCCGCAATATCACAGTGGGACAAAGTCAATGGCCATAAGGAGCGTAAAGAGCCCGTAAATTCACTCGCAGGATATTTAATATGTGGGACAGGCCAGCTCAATTTACAGATTTACAAATATTGAAGACGTCGATGCTCGTTCAATTATCCATAAAGTCAATTGTTCTTTCAGTTAAGCTGCAGGCACTTTGAAAAGCTACCGTTTGATTGAGCAAGAGCATCATTGACGCTTAAATACTTGTTAAATGTTAATAATTGCATGCTCACTTTGATTAATAGGTCGTGCCGATGCTATTCGCAAAAGCTCAATGATTATATTCAAATTACAAATTAAATGTAATTACCGAGCCACGTCTCATTTCACTTTTTTTTTTTTTTCAATCATTCCGAAAAGCCTGCACGCGTATCTCACTTTTATATATTCAGTCGGACAACTCGTTGTATTTATTGCCCACCAATAAACATTCTGTAATATCCGCTATTTTATTACTACTTAAAAAGTTATGGGAAAAAAAAAACTGATTATAAATTAGGAAAAATGATAAAATCTATTAGAAAGACAGATTCATTTTTTACAAGGATTTATAAAAATTTTTCGATTGCGCGTAATAATTCTCCGAACAACATAATATAACAATAATATTCCCGCACTCTCAATTATCATTGGATTTTTTCTTCAATTACACGTCAAATTTATCGCACCCGTAGAATATAATTTTAAACAAAGCACCAAATTAGAAATATGTTAACAATTACAGGCGCTCGAATATATTCGCGTGCAGATACATAAAACATTGCGCGCATCACTCAACTCGTTAACGGCCAGATGTAAAATGACAAATGACTCCTTTTCTATGAACCATATACATTTTCATTGTGTCGGAAAGGGTTCAAAGTTGCAACAAGTATTGTCCCATATAGTTTACATACAAAAGAGTAACGAATCACTCGCAATAAAAGATTCCGAAAGAAGCGTAATGACGATAATCTAAGAATGCATGCGATCATAGCTATGCGTCTGAGGATGAGTTAAGTAATGTTACGTATGATATATGACGAATAATGTATGAAAGATGTATGAAAGATGTGATGGAGGGTTAGGAGAATAATCCCGCGAGTTTTCTGCTGGTCACAAGCCGATTGATAAATAAGATAATTTGCATGTGCGCACGTTGCCCGGATTATTGTTTGTATAAGAAAATTGGACATTCAAAAGATAAATATTGTGCATTAATTATTATTTATTTATTAAAATATAACGGTGCAGATAATTGTATGCTTATTCGTTGGATTTTTTCTGATTGATGTAAGGCAAACACAAATGGCAAATTTAAAATTTTCACCTCGACATATAATTATACGCAACTATAGTATGATCTAATAAATAAATACGAATATCTAAGAATCTAACATCCATTGTCAAAATAGCGCGACAATCATAAAACTTTCTTCCTACGAATTTACGTAAAGAAAAATTATGCCATCAAATATGACATCTTATGTATATTGCGTTTAAAAATATGTCACTTACTACCAATCTATTTATACTTCTAAATTCCAATTTTTTTATTCCAAAGTTCTATTTTTATCGAAAAATGTGTATAACTAAATAAAACCAAACTATAACTAAAATATTATATTATTACGATAATTAGATACTTTTGTAGTAACTTTATTATCAGTATTCTTTATATTATTAAATCTTGGCATTCAAACAAACGAATAATGATCAGTCGGAAAAACTAAGATTCTAAATTTATTTGAATTCATCAACAATAAAATAGTATATCTCCGGATTTTTTTATTGTAATAGAAAACTTAAATCATAATATTTTAAAATATATTTCGTATATGAAAAAAGGCAAATTTTGTACTTTCAGGTTCTGTAATAAACTTGAAATTACAATAGAAACTGTTTTGGAATCCATCTCTATCTGAAATAATTATTTAATCTAAAATTGATAATTTAAAACAGATTTATATCATCATTAAATAAGTGACCACGTCGGAAAAATTTTAGTAATTTAGTATCAAATTTTAGTATAATTTATAATGATTTTTTATTATATGTATTGATATAAATTACAAATATTTTGAAGTCGCTTATTCATTTTTATATTTATTATTGCATTGTAATATACATAATTTAGATTATTAGAAATTTACTTTAAAAGTTTATATTTCAATAGTTATTATATAAATTAACAATATTTTGTATTCGTATGCTAATTAATAAATAATTCAATACATTTTTTTGTAATGTTTGATAATAATATTTTGTTTAAATTATTACCTAATTATGTATATAGATAATACCTATGTAAAATTTATTATTTTTCAATATTATCATACATTTTATAAATGATAAAAATACGTATCCCTAGATATTTGGTCAAAGAAAAGCGAAAGTTAATTATATGTTTTTATATAAATAAAGTGGATAAAATCGATAAAGGACTTGAGTATCGAATTTTCCTAATTCATATAAGATCATGGAATTATAAAAAATTTTAGTCCATTATATTGATTGGCACTAAAAAATAAATATGTCTGCAATAAATAATTGAAAATAGTAATATTGCAAGACAATAACAAATTATATACAAATATTTCTAATAACTATTCAAATTATCATTATACATGGGAGTATATATATATATATATCAATATATACAAGACTTGTATGAATATACCACTGAACTAATAATTCAAATTATGAAAAAAAGTAAAATTGTAATCTGACTATAATATAATAGCTCGATAATGATACTATAATGAGGGGGCGGGGGGATGGAGATTGTTTTGAATGTATGGCTAATTATTATGAAGCTCAGCTATAAATGTTGTAAAGTGAGAATGAAAATCCGGCACTGCAGTGGGGATTACTTGAGATAAATTGTCGAAAAGTTACACGGTTTTTGAGAAAGAAGAAGAAAGCAGGGAAGCGAAACAAATCGTCTTCTCCAACTCTCGAGAGAGGCTTATTTAAAAGCGTACAATTTGTAAGAGTGTTTGTATGTAAAATGATGGTGGCGTGAAGCCGAAGACGACAATCGCGTATTAGACGATAAGCTATCGTAGAAGCAAAATTTTCTCGTAATCAAGATAACGGCCACTAAATGCCGCGCATGAAAAAAAAAGACCCTCGCAATCTGTGAAACGATGTTATCTCCATTGTATTATTATGAAGCATAATAGATTTTGTCCATTCCAGAGTCATCAGAGGCGGCAGTTACGTCGCAAAAGTTCAAATGCTTACCTCGGCTGTTGTACATTAACCGATGATTATGCTTTCGACGCGCCTGCGCGCGAGACTGCACCTTCGATCGCGATCAGCAATAGCAAGAGCTTTAAAAGTTTTACGGGTATTGTGTGGAATCTAGATTTCACACACACTCTCTGAGATAATATCCCTTTTTTTTTTTAATTAATTTTCCAGTCTCGAGAAAATGGCGATTTGGGTTGAAGATTTATGAAAGGATGAAAAAAAAGGGGAAAAACTGACGCGTTCGTTATTATTTGCTCGTTTACTGGCCTCATGCGCAAAGATACTTTTGCGCGTCTATCAAATGTATAAATGATGATTAAGGGATGTAATATTAAGCTCATGTTGTATTGCCTTTAGCTCGCCAAGATAAGATCTATTCGTAATTATAAGTAAGCTCTCGCTATCAAAGAATAAGTCAATTATAGGTATAATAAGTCATCCGAGCATTCAAGTGTTTATAGGCATAACATTGTAATAATAGGCATAAACAATATTAATAACGAGTTGAAAAAGAATATATTCATACTTCTGTTTATCTAATGTAAGATATTAACATTGCCGAGCTTATGTTACAATCGATGCCCAATAGAACTACATACATTTCTTAAATTCAAATCCAATGGATTTAGCTTTTATAGATTTACAAATATTGAATATAGTTAAGGATTTAGCAACGTTATTTATCTTTTGCGCAATATATTTTGTAAGTATGGAAACGAATGTGGGAACCGCGAAGAATGAAGATATTTTTTATCACTTATCAATACCAAATGAGACTTCTCGTCATTACTGTAATAGTGCAACGTAAATCTTCAAGGCATAAAGATCAACTAATTATGTATATTGTGAACATTATCGCGACGAGAATGAAAATTGTAAAAAAAGTACTATGATTAATTCTAACAAAGTAACATGGTATTATCTTTCTGGAATTTATTATCTATTTTCCATAATAATTATAAACATAGCAACGCTTTGTCGAAGACGCCTAGGTGAACATAAATTTTAATAGATTCATTTATTTTAAGCCGTAGGTCTAATTTTGCGATTGACAAATTGTTGAATGATCCTGTATCTCATTATTCCATTGCTCTATGATTTCTACATCCAGATTTTCTTATCTGTTTTAGAAAATAAAATTTAACATACATTGTAGTGGCAGATTTAAAAATCGATATTTATAAAGAACATTTTATTGCAAGTGGCTAATTATACTTGGAAATAACTAATATTTAAATAAAATTTACTTCTTTTTCAACATAATTGAAAACGAAAATTTAATTGTAAGTAAGTATTGTAGCTTTCATGACCAATTATTATTAACTACACTCTCTAAATTTTTCCATATCCTTTATTGCGCTATTGTTTTGCTTTCTATATATTGTTTTAAGGATGATTATAATACTAAATAATGCAAAATCATTATAAAATTCCAATGAATTTTCCAATCAATCATTTAATTAATACATTGCCGATGATGCAATTTTTTCTCTCTCGATATTTTAAGATTTTTTAAATAGCCAATTATTTTCATGAAGTTTTTGAAATATTTGCACATATACTCACATACATTACTAGCACCGAATCAATTTACAATGTAACAAGGAACAGTGAGCTGACAATATCCAATACAAATACTTTCATATATATGGATAATGTGTATTTGGTAAGTTTAAGACTTGTAGAGAAAATTTTCAATCGTTACGCACTTTACAATATTTCAATGCCTAATCTAATTATCGTATATATGCACATTTTCGATCAATAGTCATAAGACTTGAATTATTTATACTAATATTTATTTTTTCATTACAAGTACATGAATTTTATTAATTATTCCCTAATTCGCTAGCCTTTTGGCTTCCTTCATTCCCGAAAAGCTCGGCATGTAATTCTGATTCTGGCTGTCCTTTAGATACTCTAAGTTTTATCTCAATAACAAATTTCACAGGTATTGGTAAAAGTGTCATCTAAATATTTGACTCTTTGACAACCGGAATATTTTTTAGTATTTTTTCAGCTTTAGCTATGAAAATCGATTTTAACTTGTATGTTTATGGTCTGTTTTTTGGTATAATCTATGATCTGATCGTGAGTTACGCGTGCTGATATTTTAATTTATTTTTTTTTTCAATAAGAATCATATTAAAATTAATTCATATAATTATAATATAGAAGGTACTCCAAGTCTAACACATTGAAAGTGTATTCTTTATGAAGAAATACAGTACACTAGTATTAATTTTATAATTTAATTGTAAGATTAGTTTTGCTTTTCTGAATTTTTTATGCAATTGTTTATTCAAAGAAAATATATGATCGCATGTGTATATTTTTTTTTAAATGCCGATGCAAGTACGAGATGCGCTAATTATTACAAAATTTGTCGAATTCATTCAATTTATATAATTCTCAATTGAATTGAATTTTTTAATTTGCAATTAAATCACTGTACAATAAAGTTGTTTCTTCGTGAACAAAAAACTTATTCCCAATATATATTAGTCATTAAATTCATCATAATTATCACAATGCATGTCGGTGAACGGGTGAAGTACTCTTCTTTGATTATCGAAGAATTCATTCTACTTTTGAAATGAATAATTAGTAACTTTATAGAAAATGATTAAAATAAGCATAATCACCATTATTCCACGATAATATCCACCATGTGTGTAATTACAGTACATATACATAATTTGAAGCCGGATCAATTAGAGTGGACGGGTTTAGTATGTATCAAACATAAATTGAGCCAGATATGTTGACTGGCTTTATTGGCAAGTTATCGCGACATCTCTAGCTTTTCAAACCTTGTAATTTATTTATCGTAGCGGGAACATTGTATTCCAGTTGTTAGGATAGGATGGATAATTAATTGCATGCGCTGTACGTTATTCAAAATTGTTTTCGATAGTAGAATAAGGTTCAATTTTTAATAAATATTCAATTTTATTTACCAACTCGATATCCCAAATTAATGGTTAACACGAGTTAAATATCATTTGGTAAATGGAAAAAGGACTTTACTTCACGGCAGCAAGTAAAGAAAGTCATATATAATATTCAAGTTACAAGAATACACAAAGCAACTAGTATATAGGGTAATTGAAATTTCGACAACAAATATGCGAACAATGGGTTTACTCCATAAGAACTTGAACACAATATATTTAAAAGTGTATATATATATATATATATATATATATAGATGGTATTTTATATAAATCTTACACTAAATGAAAAAAAGATACTGTGTTTCAATATAATTAGCTTCATTGAATTTCGATTATTTCTAAACTATTGTGTAGATCAGGTAATTAGATTAATTACGCATTCGACTCTAATTTGACTAAATTGGAATCGAATATTCTCACGATAAATATATGTATGCATATAACAATAATAGCAGGTTTGCGTACACAGGTTTTGTAAACTAAACCTTGATTATCATTCGAGGGCAACAGAAATTTCAGACTCAAAATAGGTGACGCTATGCCACAAAGATAATTATCGTGAGAAAAGAGGAACCTTTACTCTCACTATATATACTTTCAATTTTTTGTATTGCAATTGAAATTGGCTATTTCATAAAATACATGCAAGAAGCGATGACTACTTAAAAGTTATATATTTTTTCAATAGTTGATAAGAGGAACTTTTATAATCACTAATTCAAATTTTTAAGCCACATTGCGCATTTCAGTAATAATATCTGTATATATATATATATATATTTTTATTTTATTAAACGAAAAATTTTTTTAAAATAGGGAAGGCATATTTGGGTTTTATATTTCTTGCCAATTGATGGATAAAGCTTCGGTAGATTGATAATACTTTACTTGATTATTATACATTTTTCAACTTGAAAATACTTGTCTATTATTTACATTAAAGGTACTAATTGGAATTAATTTAAAAAACAATATTTGTATTATTAAAAAGATTTCGTATCTTATCATTCAGGTTTTTCCACTATATAAGCAAATAAATACATAAATAAGCGTTGTCATGTATAAGTACGAATGAAGGAATAATTGAATTTGGAAATTTTCACTATAAAACGCGCCGTACAATATGTACATGAAATTAAAGGCAATATTTTTAATGATTCGTTAAAATATAAATTAACACGTAACACATATCTGTATTCATAGATTCAAATAACAAAGAATAATTTCGAAACCCGTGATAATCAAGTATTTTAAAAATGAAGGTATTAATTACGAGGTGCGTGCTTTAAATAACTATAAAGCATATATTTATTCCAAGAAATATAATTAAAACTACAATAGACATTAGAAATTTATATTGCATTGAAGATTAAATTGAAAAACTTTAATTGCAATAATAATATCTATACTATTATTTTGATTTTTTAAGTTCATAATGGTAAATGCAAATAAGAATATTTCACAAAGCGCACGCGCCTATAGATCATTGAATCATGTTAAATACTTTGTGTAGCTTCAAATAGTCTGAAGTGATGTCATTTTATAAAGGTTGTAATAATATATTTAGTCCTTCTTATAGTCCCCGCCACTCAATTATTCATATTGAACATCTGAACTTCCGCGGTCGTCGTTACATTACAGTGAAATGACTCCATTGTTTCCCATTCAAAAGAGATAAGAGAAATCATGAAGCTTTGGAATTTCGAAGTAAAGAGAATATAAGTGGGAGGTTATTCTAACTTTTGAATTAAGGCGGAGATAAATACGCGACATTATATCGCATAAGAAGTATTAACATGAGGTATGTGTTGCTCAACTTGATGTATGCGTCTAATCAAATTAAAATCCCATATCATTTGATGCATTTGTGATAAAGTGGAGAAAGTTTGTCAAAATGAGAAAACAAAATAAATTTAAGATCTCGTCACTTAAGATAATAAATCTGGTGATTTGATTGTCCTATAATAATAATTAGCCCTCTAATTATTTATTTATTACCAATACTTTTACGAGTTAATCGGATTAAAATATATTAGGGTTCATCCAATTTTTCTCTAAATTCTACGTCATTTTTAGATATTTCACTCCTATAATTTGAATAATATTTATTCCTTAATTACATTACTTATTTATTATTATATTCATTCGTTATTATAATTCATTTACATTATTAAATAGTACGTTAAAATTATTATTCTTATGTGCATCGTTAGAATAAAAATATTATCCTATATGTGACTAACATTAGAAAAAATTTTCATACTTAAAATACGTGAATACCAGTAGTAAGATATTAACACATTTAAGAAATATAAGTACATTGTATAAATTAGAAAGTAACAATAAAGGTTCAATAAATTTAAACGCTTATTAATTATTATTCATATTAAAACTCCTTATTATAACAAATTAAAATTCAATGTCTACGATGTATTATTTTGATCAATTTTCTCTGTTATAACAATATGTTTCAACAACTAACAAGTAACAATTTTAATTGTTAGTCCATGGAATCTTTGCTCTAATTATAGGTTGTAATTATCAATGTAATAATTGACGATTCACATTAGTATAATGAAATCAAAATTTTAATTTCTCAATTAATTGAAAATACCGAATATATTGAAGAATCATAAATAATAAAGTAAATAGCAAATAAAGATAGCAAATGGAAAAAATTGAAGATACGTAGAATCGAAAATCAATGCAGCCATTGTAAAATATGCTTAATTTATAAGTACAGAGAAGTTAAATTGAAGGATCAGTAGAATTATTGTGAATTACGGCTGAAAATAAGTAGTAATTGCTTATCAGTGTAGCGAAAAAAGCTGCGGTTCCCTCAATTATATCAATAATTTATTTTGCACATAGAGCATTGAATTTCTTCATTCAATCTCTGTATTAATTTATAATTTTTTGGCATCAATTTTTATAAATTTTAATCGGCGCGAAACTATTGTAATATTCTATTAGGATCGTTATCTTATTTTATCAATGTTATGTTATTTTATCAATATTATACAACACTTGTAAAAAAAGAAACAGAAAACGAAATTGACTTTTCAGTTTAGGATTTAATCAAACAGATAAGATTATAAAAATCTAACAATAATAATAATAATGTATATATAATATATAAATTCGAAATTCGTTAAGTCTTAAGCAAATATGTGCATTAATCCATTCATTATAGATTACTATGAAATGAAAATTTTTTATAAAAATATTAATGAAAAATTAGTGAGATTTATGAAGCAGAACAATTGTCCACCTGCTTCTTTAATTAATTAATAGAAAACGTCGTTGGAAATTGGTAATAAATGCATTAATTGATTAATTAATTGATATTCATTGGTAATAATTCACTAAAAGGAGAGGTAAAAATAAATTAACAAAAATGTTTAAACTGTTTTAAAAAGCAATGCTCGTGGGAAAAGAAGAGAAAAAATTTTCTAAATGTACTTAAAGACACGTATATTGAAAAAGTTATAATCATCAAGAAAGCAATGTGAATATTGTTTATAATATTAAAATTATTATCTCGCGTTTAAGAAATGTAGAAGAAAGAGATTAAAGAAAGAAAAATTTACAATTTTAAATTCTGTATTTTATTATTTTTTTTTTTGTATTAAAGTTTTAAGTCAAACATTTCGAATTGATAATAAATATAATAAAAATACATAAAAATTATTTTTTGAAATTTTTGAAAGAATCATTAAAATTGTTTTAAAAAAGTATACCCGGCTTTTACACGTTACTATTTACATTTAAATTATTTGTAAAAGATGGTAAAAGAATTTATTTATCGTATTTTCTATGATATACGTATATAACGTGTGTAATATTAAAAATCGCGTGAACATTTTTTTTATCTTATCCCGGTCTTAATAGGTGACAATTTTGATCGGAAGCCACGAAGTCTATTTAGAAAAAAATTGTTTTTGAATTGAAAAGAGCTGCAGTAATTATATTTAAAATAATAAATCTGAAATTAATTTATATATATGTATATATGTGTGTGTGTGTGTTGAGAGATGTAAAATAAAACAAGGTAATTGGCTTTTACAGTTGTTCTTTTATTCTGTACGAACGAATGAGTAGGTTAGCAAAAAAAAAAAAAAAAAAATGAAAGAAGCTGTATATGTATTATATATTTTGCTCAATAAACATCTTCTAAATGCAACTTGAGCAGCAGTAACAAGCGTTAGACTAATATAGTTTGTGACTTGAGAAACACCTCGGTATGATAAATCGTATATAAATCAAGATTTCCAAGACTCATTGTAACATATATTTGACATTGACACATAACAGAAGCATAATTGATTTATTTTTTCAAACGACACGCCGTCTGTTCAAACAATATAACCCCGAACACTTATGGAATTCGAATGCCAAAATTGCTCGCTATATTAGTCGGGTGTGACTTTTCTCGGAAATATATTATGGCTTTTTATCAGGATGAAAACGATTAGAATGCTATAATACTACATGTTTACTTTTTATTTAATTTCTTAATATTTGACTTGTGTATTAAGGTGTGTTTCTAAACCACACAAAGGCCTCTCTTTTCATATTTATCGTGCATGGAGAATTTTTCGAGAGTCTGTCATATTTCATATGTCAAGTTTCCGAATAATCTAACCTTTAATATTCATATTTAATCCCTAAATATATATAATTACCTGAGATAGAATAGCACATTTACAATAATACTATCGATACAGAAGTCTATCAATATTATATAATACTCTACAATGGAAGCAATATTATGGATGAAAGAACATTATCTTATTATTAATTTGCGCTCTGTTTCAAGTCCTAAGCCAACCACCCTCCTTTAGATATAAAAAGAGAAATATGAAAGTCCGTTTTATGCGCCATCTTTTAATGAAATTTCCATGTTGGGCTACGCACGCACACACAAATGCCTATATCCAATATGTAGGCATTTGGCGTATATTCGCAAGCGATGCTAAAATTCAGCCAGTAATATTAAGCAATAAAACTTAATGAAGTATTTATTGTAAGAAAGAGCATTCGGACGAGTATAATTGAATATAATAAAAAATCGGGAATAATTATAAAAAGTGTTTGTATAATTAGTTCAAGTATTATTATAACTAATACTTGGGATTTGTATTTTTACATAAATATTTATAATTAATTTTCATGGCGTTTGCCACATTACAGAGCTATAAATAGATTTTGTTTGTCCTATATTACCGATCCAACACATTAGCAATGAACTCGCTATAATGATGAATGCCAATGTGAAAGTTTACGGCTTCGTCGGCGTGGTCTGGATTTGATGGGAAAACTCCTTTATTAACGCCAATAATTGAGCCTTGATATAAAAGTGGACCCCCGCAGTCGCCCTAAAATTTCAAATTAAGTTAAGAACAGTTGAGAAATATTTACGCGTATATCATGAATATCGAGCTCGTCATTGTCAATAATCAACCGGCACTTGACTACGAATAAATAGAATTCAATATTTTGCTCTATTAAAACTTTGCTACCTAATGCGTTTGGATATTTAAACTCCTATTTGGACATTTTAATCGTACAAGTATCGTCGTATATCATACACATTTCCTAGAAAGTTTGATACGAAATTTATGTGTGAAATCGTTACTTTTACAGCATTGCGAAGTGTAGTCACATGGTAATGTGTAGCAGAGATTTGTCAAAGGCACGAAATTTGACAAAAGTTCTCATAACCTTTAAATTCGTATGACTTTATGTCTTAAAGTTTAGATTGAGAATTGGAAAATGACAAACAATATGGAATAACTGCGATATAGACGAGATTAGTTGGAAAACAGTTGTACTTACACCCAAAATGCGCACTAATGGCTCGGCCCTCGTGCATATATATCTCGTTGGGATACGAATTCTAATTCCTTGTATTCTAGTTGCCAGTCTGCTGCATTCCTCGTTCGATATGATTCTCAAATGTGCCGATTGTAAGATATCTGGAATATCGTTATTGTTCGACTCGCCCCATCCCACCAACAGAACATTCTGACCGTCTAAAGCGGCGTAGTTGTCGATGCCTGAAATTGGCGCCGGAACAACATTCTCACCAACACTGTTAACCAACTGTAATAGAGCATTAATTCTGTTATATTTGGAAATTAAGTTATATTTTTGAGATGAATAGTAATTGGGTGGAGCTTCAAGTGGAGAATCAAGCATTCCCACCGTAAAGTTAATTATTTGTCTCTGCTGCTGCGTATATTCTCCTTTTTTTTTTAACGTCCGCGTTATCTCTTCCAAGGAGTTATTTCATACCTTGACAATAGCGATGTCGTTTTGCGCATGACGAAGATCGATATTCAATATTGCAGCCCACTGATCGTAGGTTATCCACCAGCTCGGATGGTGAATCATATTGTGGTGCAGGAAATTCGACTCGGCGAGTACTCCGAAGACAAGATTTGCCACATCCTCCATGCAATGTGCGCTCGTTAAAACGTGATAGTGTGAAATTAGTGCACCGGTGCATACAATGCAATCGGCGCGTGACAGAAAATTGTTAATCTCCACGATGGCCGTGGCAAAGGAATACTCGTTGACTTCTGCATTTCGGATATTATAGCCGGCTAATGGGTTACCATTGCTAATACAATACTGATTGCCTGTTAATAGGAGCAATTGCGATATAAATGTCATTACGATACAAGAATTTCATTTTTAAATCGATAGAATTATTGGACGTTGCGTGTAAAAAACGAGTTAGTCAACGAAAAAGAAAAGAAGAACAATACTTACAAAATATACCGAACTGAAGAAGAAGAAGAAGGAAGATTTTATTATTCATGTTGATGGAAAATATTTCACCATTTGCAAATAGTAAATAAATCGATAGAATTTGAATTTTGTGTCTTCTTTAAATTCACAAAGTTAAAAGTATACAAAATATTAACATAAAGTGAAAACTCGATAGTTTATATACTGTGTGTAGATTAAAAATTATCAAATGGTAATAAAAAAAATTATATCCTTCTAGTAAAGGTAAATATTTTTACACTCAAATTTAAAATGTAAAATAACTTTATTTTCTTGATACTGTAGTACATGTGTTGAATTGATAATGTAACACAAGAAATATGGATATTAAAGATTAGTTTTTCATTAATTCAATCAAGATATTAAGATTTTCGTTTGTGCTTGTATTGAAATGTACTCAGATAATTATTTGAAATATTAATTTTTACGTTAACTTTTTTTTTTTATTAATAATAATGATTTTCTCAATTGTTGCATTGAAATATTTAGGATAGAATGCATTTTAACGTGTAAACGACGTCAAATTTGTCAGAACCACTTTATTATTACATTATCAATAACTCGTTAATAAATTTAGTCACGTAATTATGTGTGTGTGTGCGTGCGTAAATGAAGATTTCAAACTCTGGTGAAATGAAGTAGAAAATTACATTGCATGATTGTTGAAAATTTCATTATTATATTAACGTTCGAAGAGAAGAAATGTTAAAGAATTTGAAAATTCATCCATTTGTCATACAAATCTTTTGACATTTAATATTGATTTATATCGTATGCAAGTATAAATTAATTTTTATATTTAAAATTTATTATTTTTTTTTTTTTTTTTTTTTTTTTTTTAATATTTTCAATTGATATTTGAGTTGGTCGGTTGTGGCTTCTAATCGTAAAATATATGACCTTCATTGGCTTATTAAAAAAAATCAGTTGTTATTAATTATTGCGTGTGGTATAAACATTCTAAAGTTTCTTCAAATGCTATATCTTATACACATATATATATACACATAATCGTTATAATCTGAGTTTCTATATTAACTGTATTACTACAAATATTTTTTTGTGCTTCATTAAGTGTAATATGGGCGTAATGTACGGCACGTGATGGAGAGATAATAGATTCTTTGCTGGATATCATCTAATCCTAATTTTCGTTCCATGTCTTAATTAATAGTTAAATCAATGGAATCATAAAACAATATACATAAGACAATATAAATCTATATAACAATTCTTGAGAAACGAACATATCAATCATAAATTACGCGTTTGAGTGTGGTTGTTAAGAATTCTTGAAGTTTTTATTTCAAGGAATAAATATAACTAAGCTTTTTTCTCTCTCTCTCCTCATCCAAATAATGATGATAAATTAGTTGGACAAATAAAATACGATAAGATGGAAATTTATATTTCTCCAAACGCATCCGATCTCTACGAAATTATACTAAATTTGTAATGTGCATGATAAGTTAAGACTATTTTATGAGCGCAACAGTAATGTCTTGAAGAAATACAACTGCCAGATAATAGTATAGAGACATTGATGGCTGTACACATGCGAAATCGTCTATTACAAAATTTATAAATACTATTAAGACACCAATAAAAGAGAATATATTGCTAGACAATTATTATCGCAGTTGATTTGTAATGTGACGTCATCTACTCCCATCGCTGGCAGCAATGGATCATCTCCATTTCTATTAATTGGGTACTTTTTTGAATTTCAGCTTATTGTAGCTTTTAAAAGAATTATTGAGAGCTACGGAAAACTGATTTACATACGTATGGAACATCGGTAGAATAAATTTACTCTCCTTGATAATGCAACATTCATATTTGACTTCAACGTCTGGATGTGAATTCTAAATTACCGAGGAATTCGTCTGCGATGTTATCTTGGAAAATGCAAATCACAATAGATGTGTAACGAATCCCAAATTCATTGTTTAAATTTAGAAATGTGTGTGCAAATTATCGGTGACCTTTATTATTATCAATATATTTAATGAGAGCAAATTCATAAATTACGGTTACAGCTGCTCCAATCGAAATATTCCCTTAAAACATTTTTTATTTCGAAATTTCTTCCAATACGCCTCGGAATCTCGGAATTTAAAAACTAGAGTACATAATGCTTATTTTAATTCACTATTAAAGAGCTATAGATTTAATAATACAAGTGAAGCTGTTTAATGAGGAATTAAGGAACACGTTGGATAAAATATCTTCGAAATACACACACATATGTGTGTGTATAAATATATATAAAAGAGATTATTAAGAATATTTTGTTGATTTTCATTCTTTGTACAGAATACATATCGTTCATTTGCGTTTGTATTGATTTTTTCTTTTTAATAAGCTCTAATAAAACATTATATAATAAAATTTCTTGAATAGACATTAAGAATGTACCGAGACATTAATTATCCATGCCAATCTCGTCGTAATACATGTGTTTAAATTTGAAATTATTGGAAAATTTCCAATAAAAATTATCCAATTCACTTGTCAATTATTACAATTGAATAGATATAATGGATTTTAAAATTAAAAAATGGAATTTCTATTGTACTAATTGTTAATATTTAAGATTTATCCATTTCAGCGAGGGAGAATAAATTCAATTTCAATTTTGAGCAAATTGCGTTAAGTTTGTCTCATTCGAGGTGGGCAGAAATCAATCTAAATAACGAGCAATAATGTTGTCTATTAGTTGAGATAAATGAAAGATTTGTTTGGGCGAGGTGGACTTGAACTGGGCCACTACCTGCCAATGTAGTTAGTTATGAAAAGTAGTCGGTAAATATTAAGAGATCGTTGTCGAAAGTACGCATGCGTGCGAGGTGCGAAGGAGGTGAGATTGTAAGGGTCGTGCATCGATGAGATTATTTATTGGCAATGTGAGTATATATAAGCGGCGCTTGGCAGGCCGATTGAGCAAGATCCTGAGGAACTAAAGAGGACTCGAGGTCTCAAAGTCGCGCTGCCATTATAAATCCTAGGAAGATTTCGCGCTCACGTCCCGCATTGCGACGTGTGTATCGTGACTGTGATCGAGCGCGTCAGGTTAGTCGGGGCCTCCTGCTAATGAATCCCATTGCGTCATAAAGCACGCGACTCTGCTCAGATAGCTATCAATAACCCCCCCCCCCCGCCCGCCTCCCTTCCGTTCGCCGATATCGCGATTCGCTCGTGGGTAGAGCAGCGCTGCATATTCCCGGCTCCGGAGATACGACCAAGTCGCGTCATAAATTTGTCGCGCGGGCGCTTGCGCAAGGCGAGGCTGCTGCCACGGGGAGCCCCGCTCGTTGATGAAATTCCCATGTGGGACAACTTATCGCCAATGAGCTATTATGCCAATGGTAATTAAATATAAATAATTATCATTTTTTTTTTTTACGGCAGAGCTCCACAGGTGAGCATATAGCAATAGCAGGGAGGGTAATGTTTACAGCTGACGGTACGTCATTGAAATTTTTGATCTCGTTGCTTATTAATTGTTGTGGGGGCAGTGTTTCGTGGCTGCGTCAACTTGGACTTTTACGAGCTCGATTTGCAACCGAGAGCCAAATAAAGAAAGGAAATTTCCGAAAATTCTCTACCCTTGCGCACACCAAATAAGATTTATTTTCTTACTTTAAAGTAGGCAGTATTTATTATACTTTATTTATAAATACTACCATTATACATTAATACTATAATATACATATATATATATATAAGAGAAATAGTTGAGCCAAATAATGCGTTTGATATGAAAAACTTTACAAATCACAATGAAATTCCTGCCAGACAAAAACCATTGCAATAACCTATCTAAACGTTTGTCGTTCAACTGGAGCGAAGAAAATAATGTATTTTATAAAAAGCAGAATATGTATACAAATTTATAGTACATAGATGAATACTAAGAGATATAATATTGAACCTCACGAGGATTTTTAATATTGAAAGATATAAAGGTTTAACAATGTAGAAAAGGATAGAATTATAGTGCTAATTATAATATGAGGTAAATACTATACGTATGCGGGTAGAGTAGGTAAGAGTAAAATAAATTATTACTCTGTGTTGAATGCGCTACTTCCTCTTTCAAAAAAATCCACTGAAAAAGCTAAACATTATGGCAAGTTGAATGGTGGATCGACAATTTTCATTTTTATAAATGCCCATTCTTACATATATATATATATATATATATATATATATATATACGTGTGTGTGTGTATGACTATAAAATATTTGATTCCATCGCACAAAAGACACATTGTACTTCTTATAAATTAATTCAATTCACTTTGAAGAAAATATTAATAAATGTAAAATTTAATGTAAAGTTTAATGTAAAGTTAAATATCGCCATGTATTACAACTGAATTAATAATTTATATTAATTATCGATAATTGTGTATAATCTAGATTTAGATATTACAATGATATCTATTTGATAATTAACGGTGGTTATGCTGATTTTCATTATTGATAAAACTCTAAAGTGTTTCATTAAAAAGTTAAATTGCCAGTGGACGTTGACGTAAATGTATCGAAAAGTAAATCTTTAGAGACGCAACACATCATTGTAAGTCTTATTTATTTTTATGATTAAAATGTCACTTGTACGAAAGCAAACGAATAAAATATTACATGAACATAACTATATACAAATTATAGTCGAATTGTTATATAAAATATAAAAATCAATAAGACAAAGATGCAATTCTCCGTTTAAAATTATTGATAATCTTTGCCTTTATAAACTTTTTATTGATATATCAATCATATTTAATTTGTAAAAAAATTAAGCTTTTAAAGTATAAGATCGTAAAATTTAAATTATATGGCGATTTAAAAGCATATTAAGGCAGAACACTGTACGAGACTTTATTTTAATGATTGACACTTAAAGATATTGTACAAAAAAATCATATAAAACATAAATGTCAGGTATAAATGCAAAAGTTATAAACATAAATATCAATCATAATGAAAGTGTATAATAATTAATGAATAGATATATATTTCATCCTTAGCGAAAAATAATGAGAATAATTTTATGGCGTTAGCATCTTTCGTGCAGTTGGGATTGCAAATTTTATTCTTAATATACGGTAATTTTATATTTCGTGTGAAATGTGGAGCAGTTTTTGTCTGCCAATTATTCCATTGTAAGATTTATTCATTCATGTGACTTATCTTATAAAGGCTTGCTCGTTATTTATTATAATTGTTTATTAGTGGAGATGGAATGTGCAATACTTGTCCCACTACAACGATTAATGCATCGATACTAAAGCAATGATTGTTGTATTGAAATTTTGGCTTCCGCTACTTAAATATTCCGAATAGTGTAATATTGTCATTGTATTCTCTCTTGCCAACGTTGGTGCTTATAAATTCTGAAAGCCGTTGCAATTCAAAATCTGTCTCTCTCCTGTGCTCCCTCCATTCGCCGTCTCCCTCGCACTCGTGTCCCATTCAATTGAGTTATTCATTCGTCATTCGTACGTGTAGGTCGACGACAACATGCAGTCGGCAACTGCACAGCTTGAAACAAAAAGATGAAGGATCCGAAGGAAACGGCATATAATATGTGCGTGCGTGTGCGTGCGTGTGCGTGCGTGCGCGTGTGTGTATGTAATTTTGCAGATAGAAAAAGAGAGGAAGCGCGGAGGAGGTAAGAAGGGAGGAGGAGGAGGAGGACGGCAAAGTATGCGCGTGTCAAGATGATTGACGAATGGCAAGTGAGTAAAAGCAAAGCCGCGTGTGCTTTCAATGTATGCGGGACATTTTGTTGTTTTTGCGTTAGTGGGCGACGGCTTGTCTGACATGCCGACTTATATAAAAGCGGCGGAAGGATTGTGCAAATTGATGAACAGGGGGGGGGGGGGCAGAGTCGATTGGCTGCAAGAACGCAATTTCGCATTTATAAGCTTTTTACTAATGTGTAATGTGGTTAAAAGTTATTCTCGAAAGATTCTTTTATTTGCACGAAATACAAAACTACGAGAGATTTTTACGAATCGATGAGGAGAAA
Source organism: Ceratosolen corneri (assembly GCA_030522565.1). NCBI lineage: Eukaryota > Metazoa > Arthropoda > Insecta > Hymenoptera > Agaonidae > Ceratosolen > Ceratosolen corneri. The sequence continues at coordinate 6,389 of JAPYYT010001448.1, read as the reverse complement.
ATCGAGATTTTAGAGAAGCGAAATTGCAAATCTAGTATATTTTATTTCAAAAGGTATTTTTAATTTTTAAATGGCGTATATTTTATATTAGCTTCTCAAGCTATAAATTTGAAGCTAAAAACTTTTTAAAAGACAAGAATTTAATCTGATAATTATTCTTGTTTTCGTTAACTTTTTCATTAATACAATTTTTTTAAACAATCGTGCCTATTATTAACGAAATGCTATATATATATATATTGTTTAAATATACATTAATTAATTTATGTTCTAAAACACAGATGTTGAAAGTTGTATGGAAATTTCGTGTATACGTAATCATAATATGTTAATTATGCTAAAAATAATTATTATTATATAAAAATTTGTAAATTCTTTTATTAGTGATTAGTCGCTATTTAAATAGTAGGCGATCAAATACGTTTAGTACGTTTTTCTAATATCGATAATTGTCATTGCATATTTATATCCTAAATTCATTATGAAATTCATCTATAATATTATTAAAATTATTCTATTACATTATAATTTTACTTTTATCAGTACACGATAATTGTATTGTTATATTTATATATAACAATCTCTCGCTATTTATTCAAGATTTTCGTAAAATTAAAGTTTTACATGCATTATTCTTTATATTCAAAGTATAATTTCTACCTCGAATTCTTTGCGTTGAAATCAATTTCTCGTAAAAAATTCTGATATTTAAGGTTAAATATAAGTAATTAACTCTGAACCTTAGGAAAAAATTTTCCAACCTAATTACTCAATTAATAATAAAATTTTCGCAAATGTTCAAAATTAAGTAACGTAACTTTGATTTTTTTCATATAAAATGTGCTAATTATTATTACACGTATGGGTGAAAATCTTCAAAAAGGAACTTCAATATTGCATTATATAAATACTTTATGAGATGTAGTTTACGAGATTCTCATTACATGTCTGAGTAAAAAGAATTGGAGAAGTGTTGATGAAAGATGCGCGAGCTTTCACTCATTCTCCCTTCTCTTGGTAATTAAATAATTTTCGCGTGTTTCTGAAATTTGCAATTATTTGCCATTTATAATGAAGTTAATATTTTAATATATATTTGCAAGTTTTTAACTAATAATTTATTATAAACGACGACAACATCAATAGTCCATCATTTCTGTCGCCATTGTTAATATTCACAATAATAATTGTCCAATTGGGCTTACTAATAAAGTGTAATTAATAATATTATTTTCAAGCATTAAAATGAGTTTCCATTCTTATTCACTTGAACGAACCAAGTAATTTATAACAGTTCCCCGAGCAATATTGAATTTCTGAAATATTTTCATGTTTTTAAGTAACACGGCACTTTGAAGATTTTATGATAAAAGCAGCTACAATTAAGTTTCGCACTTATAGTAAATGGAATATTTATGTTTTCATAAAAGTTATTCAAATTTTTTAGATAATTGCAATTTATAAATTAATTCGAGCCCGGCACTTTGAAATATAACGAAGCCACAGTGGCAACATCTTAATGGCCATAATTAAATTACTTTCCTTGGTATTGTTTGCTTTCACACTCGTTACATATTTTTCACAATCACCACAGATAATAAGTTATTATTATAATTATGCCAAAAGAATGCAGGAATAGAACGCCACACAACACACTTCTGTCACGTACATATTTATTTATGTTTCGATTCGAAAGAACTTGTGTAGCATATTGTTTTATTATCGGTATATAATATTGAGAAAGGACGCGCGGAAAAATTCTTTTTCCTAATTAGAACTGTGCGAAATTTAAAGAAAGAAAGACAATTTCGAAGTATTAGATTGTTGCTAATGCAAGTATAAAGTGTGTTAAGGCTTGCGGCATAGTGATACGTAAGCACGATGGAATATTATCTATGATACTGTTCTCATGCACTTTTCTCCGTGATTTTGAAATATTTATATAATTGTTATCAGGGCAGTTGACCTTTTATTTATTAATATTCTTACTGCACAGAAATAAATGAGAACTCTTAATTTGCGGCAAAAACTCTTACGTAAAATGTTAAGTATCTCATGCTGAGGACTTTTCGAAAGAACCGAGTTCTATACAATTTTAATACATACTATTAGTTATGTGCAAATGTCAATTAATTTTCAATAATTTACATTAAAATTTATCAATGCAACGCTTACAATATACTTCGAGTAATTTGAACAATATTTCAAAGATCAAATAGAATTGAATATATGCCAAGTTATAATAAACTAAGCCTGTATAATGTACTAAGCTTCATTACATATCTAATTAATATTATATCAATATTAAAGACGAAATAGTGTTTACGTTATGGTTTAAATACATTTTTTTTATTCCTAATTTTTCTATTTATTTACTAGAAAACATGTGTATATATATTTTTTGTTCATTTGGTAGAGTAATTAATTCCTTATAATATAATATGTAATATAATATTTCCAATTAAAATGTTAACGAAGGTGTAATGTAAAAGTTATTTATTATGAAACAGTTTGTCTTTTAATCCACTAATTATTTTAAACATCTCATGCCTATGAACTCATTTGATTAATCGCTAAGGAACATCTCGATATTATCTGTGTATATTGCAGGCAGTTGTGTGTGTTCGAAATCTAAAGATTACTACTTGTAATTGTAGCTTTTGAGTGGTTGCCAACTTTGTCTTTGGCAACAAGTATCTTTCTTAAGTGGATTGAAATAAAAAATATTCCACTAATTTACCGAATATTTGGGAAACGTTTCAGAGAAATATATATATATATATACATACATGTTTTCGCAATTAAAGATTTATAAACATTGGAAACAAGATAATTCAATCACTTTCTTGAAGAGATAATGCAATATATATGTATATATATACGTATATATAATTGTAATTCAATTTCAACTTTGTGATAGTGATATTTAAATTGTTAATAGGCAAAGTTCGATTAAACTATGTTGTTAGATATTTCGCAATAATGAAATATTATAGGCAATCGAAGATTTAATAGACAAACAGTTAATGTTAATTCAAATAACAAATAGGAAAAGATAAGATGTACAAATATCATTTATCTGTTTGTACAATGAATTCAATGTTAAATGAATAAATCCTGTATAAGTTTTATCTGATATTAATAAACGTGCACAGGAAAAATTGAACTTTTATCTGCTTTTGCTTGACATGAGATAACGATTTTATAAAATTCTATGGAATAATAGAATATAGCGATCCATTAAAATAGTGAAAAATCTAATTTCTCAGTCCACCTATTTTCTCGCTTACTAACGTTCATTCGCTATAAAGGCATTTGCGCCGATTTTACAATCCAAATTCTAAAAGGGAATGCTCCTCCATGAGGATTTTCTATCTAAGGTAATGCGAGGTCGGAATTCGATAGGATTTCATCAGATTTATTCCTAATCGATCGAATGAAGCTGAAGATAAGTATGATATGAATTCAAGTGAGTTGAATTTTATTTTAAATAAATTCATAGGGTGCAAAACATGAGTTATATTTTTGTATATCGAGCGGTTAAGATTTATATTAGGCTTGAAAAATGTACAGTGCGTGAGTTGAAGAAGTTTTTCAATTTTTCTCAACACATTCCTTAAATATTCAAATCTTTTATAACTGTTTTTCATCGGTCTTTTAATTATTAGAATATGAATTTTTTACTCTGAAATTTATATATTCATTGTGTTTAAATATTTCTAGATTTGATCTTCGTTATAATAATTATTTCATATGCTTAATTAAAATTATGCTCAATTCTCTATGCATAATGTGTAAAAATACTTAAATTACAATTGAATAAATTAAAGCCAGATAATAGAAATTTTAAATATTTATTACAAATATTAACAACATATTATTTGATTGTTTGAAATAATTTTATCTTTTATACCTACTTAATATCCATTATTTTAATACAAAGATTTTACTTCTCAAATCGTTACCAAGAACGAAAATACATTTTCTGTAAATATTTTGTAAATATTTTTGAGCTAATTTCGCTACTATTATAGTATTGTACTATAATACTATTGTTATGGAATAAGATAAATGTAATTTGATACTTTCAGATTTTGAAAGAAAAGTGTGAAATTTTCTTACATCATTAACATGTTAGATAAGTTCAAAATTCAGTTCAAATTTCACGAGAAATATTAAAATTTGTTGTAAATAAGTGGCACAAGACATTGCAATAAACAAAACACAATCGTTATAAACTTAATGTATGTAAATTGTGAGAGTAACAGCCGAAAGCTCAAATAGAAACTTCTTCGAGGAAAATCCAATATTAGCTTGGACCTCAAGTGAATGGGTGTCAACAATTGTAGAAAGGGGATAACTTTAAAATGTGTGCACTCTTGTTGATGTTTAAGAAAGCAAAACTTCACTAAAATGGCTTTACATTCGACTAATTACGTAATATTTCCTGACGTTTTAAACGTATTTGTGTAGAGTTGTGTTTCATTGAAATCAATTGATTTGACAAACAATTGAACCTCCATAATAATCAGCTATGTTAAATATCTCTTAAATACCATTGATAAATTAATGATTTATTTATTATGCGTTTCAATTTCATCCATTTATTAATGATACTTGGAAATGATAATTATCGTATCACGTGTTACAATATGTTTAGCAGATAGAAGTACATCAACCGGTTGTTTTCAGAACAGTCTTTTCTCCAATTGCAAGCGTACCTTTAATTACAGCTATAGTCAATTATATGCCTTTAGCTTCTTAAGGTACTCCGTAAAAATATTTAATTATTATTTAGATATTGCGAAAGAAACGAACCGTGTAGTTTCCTCAAATTTCCATTATCCTGGAGTGAGTATTTTTTGAAAAGTAAATACTGACATGAGTTTTCATACCTCACTGAATGTTGTGTAACGGCATTTCATCAAATATTCAGATATCGAAAACTCATTGAGAGAGGCTGAATTTGGAAGTAAGTATATTATGCATCAGAAATATATTCTACCTAGATTCAACTGGGCATTGTAATTTCCCGAGTCGTAGCAGCACATTGAACATAAATGTGTACTAATCATCTTTATAGTACTGAAGCTCGTAAATATTGTCGGTCCCAGACGTGAGTATTAATATCTCCAATTCTTTAGTTTTAAAAACTTGTAACGACTTGTTACATTACACGTAATAATTATATGTAACATTATTGGGCCACATTTTTTTAATGAACAGTTGCATTGATATTGTTTGCAGGTGCTCTTTGGAAATGCCTTTGAATATAATGAGAATAAGAAGTGAGGCTCGTTATATTTAATTATTAGGTACGTAGCGATGGGCTGCCCTTTTCAAATAACAGCCAAAAAAAAAAAACAGAAAAAAACAGAAAAGACCGAAGTTTACGTCAAGATATGCGTAAGTATTAAATGCGCGATGCTTGTATCGATCTTGAATTAGTGTGCGTGCGCGCGCGTAATATTATATATTTCCATATTTAGTTCGGGTAAGTATTTCGGGCACTGTGCTCGATCCATGGCCACGTTGGTCAATTTATTTCAACAGGAAATGTTACATACTCTGTCACGCATGACCATGCAACAATATAATTTTTAAAGAGAGTACGTATGTAAGTCGGTTTGGCTATTTGTGTTTCCGTCGTTGAGGACGGTGTTGTAATATAATGGGTATTAACGAGGGCGTATTAACAATTAAACGTGTCACTTATTATTCAATATTGACATTTAATATGTGGTCTAGTGTAATGACTAGGCATCGCAAACAAGTCTAATTTAAAGCTAATTAATGAATATGAAAAAGTGCGTTTTAAAATTTGTGGGATAATAGACATTAATCGACCCTCCGCAATATAATAACAGAGTGTCTGTCAACTTTCCATTACAGCGCAACGCAAATTCAGATTTTTGTAAGTGAAGCAATTACATGGTTATGTATCTGTTTAACGGCGGATTATTATGTTTTTCGAAACGATAATTACACAAAAGGTATTTTTTTCCTTTTTTTTTTTGTTCTATCTGGAATATTTCATACGTTTTATTCGGATATTTTTATATTAATACCTTTAATTCATTGTTCATACATATTATTGATGATTATCTAAGGTAAACAATGAATGAAATATTATAATTTGCAACATTTTTTCTTTATTTTTTTTTTTACATTTAAACTCATGGTTTTTCGTATTTTATATAAATATTTATATTTTGCTTATATTCTGAGCACATAATATATCTGTAGAATCTTCAGTTTATTTAAACGATAAAATATTATTTCCATAGATTCCATTTTAACTCAACACTTTTGTCGTATTTTGACTAATCAATGTCACTGTATTATTATTGATACACTACATAATTATTGATTATGTTAAATTTCTTAAT
>JAPYYT010001447.1:0-26977 GCA_030522565.1 Ceratosolen corneri | reverse complement strand
ACCGTCGCCACCGCCCCGGTCCTCAAGTCCCTCCCACCCTACCCACTCCCTTACGCCGCCCCGACCCCCCTCATCAAGGCCGTCGCACCAGCCCCGGCCGTCACCTACGCAGCCAGCCCAGCCCCGGCCGTCACCTACGCAGCCAGCCCGGCCCACCTTGCCTACACCGCCCCACTGTCTGTCAAGACCTACGCCCCCGCAACCCCGACCCTCGCCTACCCCGGCCCACTCTTCAAGACCTACGCATCCGCGACCCCGGTCCTCAAGACCGTCTCACCCCTTACTTACCCCTCGCCCTACGCCCACTCATACGCAACCCAATACTCCCAGAGCTACTCCGCTCCCGTAGTCACCAAGTACGCGGCAGCCCCGACCCTCGCCTACTCCTCCCCCGTTCCCTACAATGCCGCCATCCCCGTGGCCCACTCGGCGGTCCCCGCAGTCTATGCCGCGGCTCACGACTACGCGAGCAAATGGTAAGCGCCTAGCCGATGGGAAGCATAATCTACTGAGCGATCCTCTCTTGAGATTTGAGGATTAATGGGGTTCGGGGCAGTGGGACTGGTTGACCTTCCGCTGGCTTTCTTGCCGCTAAGGAGACAGACAGAGAGAGGTTGACTGCCAATTTTACTTGGTTGCGTTGGAAAATCCATTAGAAGTAAAAGAGTCGATTGCACCGCACACGTAGATTATGAATTTCATTAGGCGACCTTACGCCAGCATCGCCACACTAGTTGTATCGAGAGACGATTAATGCTGATAATGATGTAACGCGAGCATTATTGTAATTACCAGTGACATTGTTTATGCCAATAAACAGTAACGTACACTCCTCTTGAAGCCTATTATTTATTGACACCTCCTCCTATTGCACCAATTGCACCAGTCGCTCATATTTTCGTGGTCGCACGTAGACGTTGGTCGTGAAAATGTTGTACTCTGTTGTGACGAAAGGGGCATAAAGTTGCAAAAGGCCCAAGTCACTGTTGCTGTCTCGTGGACGCGCGTGACTCAGAATCTCTTGCTCTCGTTGCTATTGTAAAGTGTGACTATAGTGCCTCGTGGCCGACAAAATTGCACTCAATGTCGATCGAAAGCGACCAGAGAGAGAGAGAGAGAGAGAAAGTGGCGGAAAAAGTATTTACATATTAAGCCAGTGCGCACCAACGAATACACTTGCAATATGAAAAGCTCGATGAAACCATTCGCTCTTGAAAATACAAAAAGACGAGTTAAAAGGAAAAGAAAAGAAGAGAAGAGAGAGGCGCAAAGCAACGATAATAACAAATGAATGAATGAACGATTAGCCGAGGGCAAGTCGGGGGAAGGTGAAGAGAGGTAGAGTCGGTGGTATAGTCGGGATAATAATAGCCTATGGCTTTCAAGGCCCTGGCGGCTAGCATTATTATTTCAATGGGCACGAGGAACTGTCGAAACGGCCCGGGCGATCGCTCTTTTTCACCACGAACGACGAGAGAGCGCGTGTGTGCTTCACGAGCGCCTCAAAAATTCGAGATAATGATCGCGCGCGTATTCGCGGACTAGAGAACGTATTGCGAGAAAGATTGCGTAAAAATGAAAAAAAGGGGGCGCAGTGGGGGGGGGGGATTTCGTTGTTCTTGAAAATGTGGCGTGGATGTTATCTCACACGATGAAACAATGTACGTGTGTGGGCACCAATGGTTCGAGGAGCGGTAAGAGAAGCTCAATTTCGACGTGTCGGATGTACCAATCGCATAGCCAGCGATGCGCAATGATGAAACTCGCATCGAGAGAGTGAGAGAGAGAGTGAGAGAGTGAGTGAGATTCATGGTGGATCGGTGCTGTGGATGTCTTTTCACGAGGGCCGAAGAAGAGGTGAGAGTTAACCTATATCCGTGGCTAGTTTAAGCGATGTAGAATCAGTCGTGAGATTCATACGAATGGAGGAGCATCGTGTGCCCGGTGAGTCGATTACACTTACAATTTCCATTTTCCTACGAATTCTTGGCCAATATCTATATCGAGCATGTATTTGCGCAATTTTTTTTCAGCTCCGACTATGAACGATTTGGCTTTGTGTCTCTTCTCGTGTGGCGCAAGTGGCCGCCGCCGCTCCCCTCCCCTCCAACACAACCACATGCAAATGCTCCGTTTGTGGGGCGTAGGACGTGGCAATAGCGATTAATCGTTGGCGCATTAATTGTCGCGTTGGCATTACGAGTTGCGTTCCAATAGCCTCTAGTATCGACTGCCCGTGGCCTCTCTCATATCAGCTGACGCACCGCCTTTAATCTCACCCACTCGTTACCTTATGCAACTGGATAATCGATGGTTTTCGGCTAGAGAAATTCCCTCGAGTGGCTCAAGACTCTTACCCAAAAACATTGTAACTCTCGGTGCCTCCTCACCTTCTTCGCTGTGCCTACGACAAATCTGGACAGAATTGTTAAAAAAGCGAAACATTGGCCATTCTGCCTCGCAATGTTGATAGCGATCATCGGATCGGCAGAAGCGGCAGTTTCGCCTCATTCACCTCACAACCCCGTCATTCACCATTGACGAGACGATTATCCATAGAGGCGATCCATAGAGGCCCTTGCTCCAGCCGAGCACGAGACGGGATTTTGCCGGCACCTATTGGCCTCCCGAGCCTCAATTATCACCACTCACGCCCACATCAACGTCAATCCCATAACAAATTCGGAGCTAATGTCACTGGCTTTCTCGGACCCGGCCAACAAATTCGATAAGATCCGACCTCGGCTTCTTCCTCCTGCCCACCTCTCATTACCTGCTATGATTGATGTCCCCCTGCAGGATATCAGCTGTCTCCCAAATGAGCTTGGCCATCATCGAGGATTTATATAATTGCGACACCTGGATGTCAATGCGAGCAACCTTTTCGTGCGCAATGAATAGTGCGCAACGATGATAAGATGCACGATTGCCACTTGTGCTCCTATTAAATAATTGCCCTAGGAATATTATTTGAATTGTCGCATGGGCGCCTTGAGCTTCCTATAAATTCCTCGCCTCTCGCGTGCTTCGTAAATCCAACTTTACACTTTATTAAGTTTAACATCATGGCTATAATTATTTGAGAGGCTCGTTTGTAGTAGCACGAGGTGAACAAATTATTTTTCTATGCATTAGTATAGTTTTATATATTTTCAGAGTGTTTTGCTGCTTTGTTTGAATAATAATAAAGGCTTTAAAGATTTAAGCTGAAACTGAAACTGGAAGAATGGTTAAATTTTCGTAGGCACAGAAATTTAAGTTGATTGTTCAATTTTAATTGCGAATAAAATATTCGTATTTACGATGACTCTGCTTCCTTTCATTTCCACAGGATAATACAAGCAATAGATAATACAGATAATACACAGATAATACAAGCAATAGATAATACAGATAATACACAGATAATACAAGCAATAGATAATACAGATAATACACAGATAATACAAGCAATTAATCTACAATTATATTATCTTAGGATTTAAACTCAAAATATTTCAATTATTATCCGTTTGATTACATTGCAAATCAATATACCTTTACATACTAATGCTTTTGTATGTCTGAGAAAAAGTGAAAGGTGTAATATTGAAATTAATCGATAATTTTATCATCATATTAATAAAATATTCTCATCCAATATAGTACACTTCGGTCCTATAAATTTTTGTACTACTTGAGCCGATCTATTATTTCGTCGACCAAATGGAATAATTTATTCAAGAAAGTGAATTGGACATCAATCCACGTGAGATTCGGGTTTAGAAATTTTTTTTTTCATTTTCAAATTTCTTATATGCAACTTCTAGTCCCATGTCGAATTTATGTAATATTCAAAAAGCACGAGGAGCACGTTTCTTAGATTATTTTCTTCAATTGAGAAATAACATGCCCACAATATACTAAAGATGCCATAGCAAAGCAGTTTGTATATAATATTATGATGCCTGTATATTGAAAGAGTTTAATAAATCTTTTATATATATATATATATTCTTATTATGTCATTTCACGTAAAATTTGAAGTCAATGAAACGATTTCTACCATCAATGTAAATTACTTATTTCTGCTTCCTACAATGCATCCGCCGAATCAATTACATCGAGCACAACGACACACCATCCAGTTATTAAATATAATCATTATTTTACGTAAATTTTGTTGGTCCGCTTGTAAAAGGGGCGGCATTTCAGAATTTTCAATTGAAGTGCATGTAACCAGGTGAGACAGGCCGATTCTCTATGAGCTCGCCGAATTTAATATCAGATTTTCCGGCGTCGCATTGCGCTCTCGTGACAATCTCCACAAATACCTAATACGTCCTAAGCGTACAATTCCGCCGACAATCCGCAGGATTCAATCGAATCTAAAATCCACAAGATCGCAAAGCCCTATTGCTCAATGGAGGCTAGGCAAAAGTTCAATTACAATTATTGTCAAACAATATTGTTATTATTAATAAGGAGTTACGAAATGCTTTGTTCGAAGCCGGACAAACAGGTTTCTACAACGCTCGATATATTTCAAGCATATTTATTACAAGGTCGCGGCGACGCTTACTTCTTAATCTCTCATTATTCCGAGTGGCCGGCCATTATCCCGACAACTTACGAGCCGCTGTATCAGATAATAAAATCGTTGCCAAATCCGTAAGCGAGCAGCCTAATATCATAATAATTAAAGCTCCGTCACTTTTTCAAGTCGACCATCAAAAGTTACCGATCGCTCCCATCCAGCCTCCATCGACCGACGACCTCAACTATGCGAGACGAAGGTCTCGGCGAAATTCGAGTGCACCGCTCATTTCGAGCACGCAATCGCGCTAAATGATAATGCCTTTCCCCTGTTCGGCTCGGCCTTCGAAAATTCTGTCTGTAGGGTGCAGCGCTAAGGTTACGAGAATGTACGAGAAGTGCCCTCGTTTTATTCTCCTTTTCTTCCATTTTCTCTCTCCCCTTCCTTTTTCCTTTTGCGCCTTTAAGCACCGTGTAAAAAGTACGGGTGCAGCTTCGTCGGAATTCGCCAATGGCCGCGCCAACACCCAAGTACATTTATCCTCATTGTGTAATCCAAAGTACACGCACTGGACCGAGTATTATTCTCATTGCTGGCTCCGACTGCTTACTGACCCACCCCCCTCTCTCACTTCTTTTTTATTGCATGCGAATAAACGCTTGCGAGGAAGGATTATATATGCCAATGTGTGATTGTGCAGCAGTAATTGCAAGCCTTAGTTATTTATTGTGGGTTGGGAAAATCTATTTAGAGAAAAAAAGCAGTAGGCACATTGAAACAGATTATTCGAATTTTTATATTCTCTTATCAAAGTACGTTACAAATATTTTCATTTTGCTGTATAATGTGGCGAATTAATTTGTCTTTAATTGCAATTCTATGTGCTCGAGTGAAATTTCTAATAATGTCGAACGATACTTGTGTAAAATTCTTTATAATTTGATAATTTCTCCTTACCAGCTGGATACGTAGTAGTAGTAGTATTAGTAGTAATGGTAGTAGTAATACTAATGGTAGTAGTGGTAGTAGAAACAAACTTTAATTGAATTTTCGTACGGAATTATAGGATGGTTATTTTAATACGTAAACGCTCTTAAAATAGCAAAAAGTCTAATAGCGTGAAGATTGCGAATGAAAATTTATTTGATGTTGGGAAATTAATGAAAGGCAATATATTTTCATTCTCAAATCTAAAAAGCACAGTAAAAAATCTCTATTGCAGATCGAGCAAAGTTATTATAAATCTATGCATAGGTACATTTCATCGGTATTCAACATTAAATCGGTATGATAAAAGTGCATATAAAATGTATAAACGATAACCACCAACCTTTGAAAATTCACAGTGCCAATTTTAAAGCTTAAAGGTAAAACTGTAAGATTAATGTAAAATTTTATATTATTTATTATTATGTATTGTTTAAAAAGTAGAGAATTAAGTGACAGTCAGGCCAAATGTGTTCTAACATAAAGATGATAATTTGTGCAAATACACTTGATGCATGAAAACTTTGCACGAGCCAATTCATTGCTTTACAAATAATTGTAAGCCACCCGCTAGACAATTAATTGTCCTTTTTGTGGTCCAGATGTAAATCTCAGTGGATGCCTTTGAGTTTTCCTGTATCGTATATAATCGACGTGCGAACCTGTCGGCCCAAAATTTCATGTCTCCTCTTGCAAAAAATGAAATATAATTGATTATTTGGAAAATAAAATGAAAGCCGATGTAAATTTCCCATCACTCGTCAACTCTTATGCCGGTAATGTCAATAACATCTGCACTAAGGCCCAATAGACTATTCGAAAGCTTAGCGAGAAAAATCTACTATCGAACGAACCTAGCTGACCTTGGGAGCCTAGCCGTCTCATTCTAGTCGTATTTTTGCGGGAAAGGATGAGGGAAGGGCGCGTTGGTGAGGACATACCCATATCGTCCAATGGGCAAATACTTCTGAGCCACTGGCCGGGGATAAATCTCGTTGTCTGCCGGGGCCTCGTAAATGTGATAGGACGGGTAATCCAGCGGCGGTATCTTGTCGAGTCCTGATAATGGCAGGTAAGTCCTCGGCAGCACTTGAATGGACATGAAAATGACAATGCCAATGTAGATGCGCTTTGCTCCTTAAATTATTAGCACAATAATAACAATAACAATAATGATAATAATAATAATGACAATAATGATAACGCTACTTTCAAAGCTTTCGTGGAAAAAGAAAAGATTTTCTTTAAATAGCTTTGGATTGTGAGCATTAATTCTGATGAAATGCTTTATTAATCTATAAATGAAATCGATGAAACGAGGCAAATTGGAGAAGGCTTAGACAATATAATATCACGGCCAAATTGAAGCAAAATCATTATGATCGATTAATTTTAAGCTCCATCCATATCTACTTACTCTTTATAAAAATTATCAGTGATGCATTATTGTTGTTCTAATTTATGCGACGAAGTATTTTTAGAATCCGTTTGGAGTTTGCGTTTTGAAAAAAATACATATACATATGCTTATCGCCCCAAGTATTTTGAATTTAATCATAGAGCACGAAAAATTTCGCAAAGTCATTCTTAGACATTAATATATATGTATTATAAGTATCTGTAGTCTTCGTAAAGATTTCTTGGCTAATAATTTCAAGCGCACGAGCACTTAGCGATACTTTTTTCTAAACTTTTTTCTAAATGAATTCTATGAAAATGATAAAAGAAAACAAAGTGACAGACTTGGGCTTCGATAATTCATCGTTACAATGCTTCACCGTCGAAACTGCCAATCAAATTAACTAATTTCATTAGTATAAGTTGCTGCCCACAACAACTTTGCTTCAACAGGCAAATACGACGCAACGAACTCACTCAAATCATAACGCTCAACCCCCACCCCCACCCCCCACCCGATAAACCCTCTTATAACTCTTATAACTTATATACCCATTATAACGATTACAATCTCTCGGTTATAGCAATAGGCTAGCCTCCTTAGCCCTTTTAACTTCACTTATCGGCATAAAAATTAACCATACCGGGAATTGGCCTTGGGTGCCCGTATGACACAATCCTCGGCGGCAGAATGGCGTGGGCCAACGGTCGTCCTGGATGCAAACTCGTCCTTGCCGGCACGGGGCCCGTGGGCGCTGCCACCCCCGGCTCCTTCCGCACTACCGCGTTAAAGCCATTAACGGGGTCGGAGACGTAATCGACGACACGTCGACTGCCGTCGGACTCGATGAAGCTGTACCCGCCCCTCACCACGTCGCCCTCGCGCGTCTCATGCTGCCTCTTGAAGTCCCCGGTCACCTCGTCGCGCACGTCGTACCCGTAGCTGTAGCGGGGCACCGCCTCCTGGACGTGTTGGGCCCTCAGGTCGTTGAGTATTGGGTGGGCCGGCTTCACGACCACGGCCCGGCATAGTGACAGCACCGTAGTCAGGCAGAGCCCCTTTATCTGCAAACGAGGAATTAATTGTGTTGAGTAGGGCTTCGGCGAGGCTCGCACTCGAGCTTATTGGACTGCGAAGAGGGCCAGAGGAGAACCGAGATCAACTGGGGGAAGAGAGAGAAGAGGAACGCCAGCTCGTTAATTGAATTAGCGCCACCTTCGTCCCCAGAATTATTGTTATCATTATGAAGGCCTAATCTGTTGCTATTGTCGCGAGAGGAAATGAGGATGAGATGGGAGTGAGGCAAGTGGCTCGTTCTTAACTTCGTGTAAATGAAGTCATTAATGTATTTTTTAAGTGTAGGGCAGTCGCGATGATGCTTCTAACCGGCTTCTTCGAGATGGAAATTTATCTTGAGCTTAAAGGGACTCGGCTTCGTCCAATGTTATTGGCACGGAGCAACGTTATGAGTGTGTGTGTGCGCGGTGCGAGATATCGGCTAATATGCAACGGCCCTCTTATCAGCTCTTATCAAGAAACTCTAATGTAATAGAGCAGCATAGCTATCGAGCGAATTGGTAATAAAATCCCGGACAATACGAGATACGAAGTCCTACCAATGAGGCCATAACAACTTTATTCGCAGCCAAGTTTCCTCTCTCGGCTAGATAAACGGATAGAGACTGTCTAATCCTCGTTATATGCCAAAGCTCCCTTATATACCCCCACCGATTAAGGACCCCACTTACTCTGCCAGGTGGCTGCAGGCAACGACCGTTGCATTTTTATTTGTACTTTCCGAGAGGTAACTCCACGCTCCTGGACGTTTCCTATTTAAGGTATGAGCGGCAACGGAGGTGCGTAGTGGTGTTTGTGTGTGTTATTCTCCGGGCATTTTTGGTCGCGTTAATCCGTCGCGTGAGAGGAGCGAGTATCGGATATATATATATAAAGTATCTAGCGCATCCGGATTGGCATTATATTTATATGTGAGGAGGATCCTGGCGTTTTAAGAGCGTCTTAAGGGGACTTTTATCGTTTCGAAGAGGCGAGGGAATTTTTATCGGCACGCTGAAGGAGAGAGATTTTTTTTTCCTTTTTCTTTTTATATAACGAGGGTTGTGCGAGTGTGGGGATCGTAAAGTGACATTTACTTTATGGAACAATCCGGGCAAATGGAATCGTTCTGTGGGATGAAGAGATGCGTATGAAAATATCGAGTTAATGATTAACGGTCGATTGGGGATTGAAGGTGCAAATTTGAAAATTTGACGTTATTACAATGTATTGCCGAGATATTTAAATCTCGCGGCTGAAACGGCCTCTTAGAGATTGGCCGAAGCAATAAATTACATTAATAAGGATTATTGCAATGCCATTGGAAATTAAATGATTGGCAACGAGTAATTTCGAATTGGAAAATTATTTCGTAAAACAATTAATACGCTTTTTAATTTCTTAACTACTTTATATGAATATTTAATTCAATGGCGTATTTATTGCCCGTCTGAGCTGCCTAATATATCGATTTAGAAAATATTAATAATCCCTAATAATAGCGCTAATGATAATGCTAAACAATTATTAATAAAGCCAATTTAATTAGTCATATAATCTATTTTACTATTTAAACAGCAGCATTCATTATTCTTATTATATAGAGATTCAACCAATACACATTCAACTTTCAATGCATAAATTTTTAATATTCCAACGTTAGGACAAGTTTTTAACATTTATTTATAGATATCTTTAATAAAACGTCGATATATTATTTTTTAAAAAAATATCAATATAACACATTGCCGATAAGTTTGGATTCTATTAAAAATAATATATCTCGAATACATTTAAGAATGAAAATTATCAATAAATGCAATGTATATTTGGGAATGAGAAACAAGTATAACAATTTTGTTGCTATTTATTATTATTATACCAATAGCAAATGAAGGTAATTTATGAAATTTCATATCAATGAACTTTCAATTATTCCTTTAAATAATCTCTTAAAGGTAATTAATTTATTGCAGTCACATTATACATAATATTTCTACGAAATATCCTGAAAAATATAATTTCGTCAGAGTAATTATAATAGAAAATATCGAGTCAAGATAATTTCATTGCACTTACAATTGTATTTCATAGACGAAATATATTTGCGACCAAAGTCACTAATTTATGTATACTTTAAAAGAAATTTAAACTATTAAAAATTATCGTCCTCACGTTCCAATAACATTAGTTTAACCTAATTATTAGAAAAAGTAAACACTTTCGATTAATCGTTTGGGATATTAAAGAATTAAGTTCAGAGCACCGAGATAAAAATGATAAACTTTAATTGCAAGGAAAATGGCAATCAAAGAATAAGTTTGCTTGCCCGCCCCGATTAAATCTGCAATTGATGATTGTAACTCACTTGACGAATAGATGAAAGGGAAAAAAACAGTGACAGTGATAACGGAGCGAAAGTTGTATTCGCTCGGACGAGACAAATCAAGATTTATTTTTCACTGCGCGATAACTCTTAGAGTGACAGATAATTCACATTGCACATATATAAACATTATTTTGGCTCTTATTGAGTTATGGAATTCTCTAACCAAGGCGTTTCTTATATACGCGCTAAATTGTATCTTGCACTGCCTTCCATTGCAAAATAGTTAACTGACATTACGTTATGTCAATGTGTTGGAATATCTCTCGATAATCGCTATGTTTTTTTTCCCTCTTTTTCTATCCTTTTTCGAAAAGCACCAACAGAAACAATGTTTCGTGCGACAATTGTGCTTTGATCGTCAATTGCGCTAATTAGGTTGAATTGGGTTGAATGTTGGATTTATGTTGGAAGAATTATTGCCAAATATCACATATTTATCAATTAACTGTGCGCTATAGGGAGCCTCTTGATCTTGGAGAACATAAAATATCTTCTGATCTTTGATAAATGAATATGATTTTAAGAAATTTAATATATATTCAAGTGCCAGAGATGCTTTCTAATTAAAATACTAAATAAGGATTATTTTCCTTGAACTTGACAAAAGCACCAATAAACAGTTGAAACATGAAATTAAAGATCCTGTACTGTCATTATCCTTCTTCCTCCTCCTCCTCCTCCTCCTCCTCTTCCTCATTTTCTTCTTATTATTCTTATTATTATCATTTATTTTTGTTCATTTATTCATTGGGTATTTGTATTGCTCAATTATAGGGCGTAGAGATGAGTGTTTTTATGACATGAGCGTGCCAATATTCACTACACATTATTTAATGTGTGCATGTACTCAACTAGTAAAATTGTCTATAAAATAAGAAGCCATCGGGAAGCCTCGGCTTACCCATAGCCCAATCACTATCCACTTAAATCGTAGAGGAGAAGAGTACAAACTGATCGCGTCCGAATGATCGGAGCTTACATTATGATAAAATGAGTCCGTTGCTCACACACAACAAACTCATTGAACTCGCGTATTACTTACTGTGTAGGGGAAATTGAGGGGAAATGGAAGAGGCTGCCGGCGGAGATGCCTTGGCTCATTTTCATTTAGCCCGCAGCCAGGTAAACGATCGCTTAATGGTCCTCTTCCTCTCCTTTCACGGTCAAGCTCGTCGGAAGATATATATGTGTGTGTATGTGGACAGTCGAGGATTAAAAAAAATCATTGTTATTGCCGAATGAGTTTGCGATGGTTTTATGTAAGCTTGCTAATGAATTCACGTAATAAAATCTTACGATCGTGTCGGGAAAAATGATTGTCATATTATTATTCCCGTTTACTATAAAATCAACTGATTAAAATGAAGGTTTGAAAAAGTTCGGCAATGATTACTATTCCAAGGCAATTAACCATTGAAAATGGGGAATTAAATGCCGAGGAGATTTCTTCGTGTCCTATTGAATAGCAATTATTCAAAAAGTTATTAAATTATTTTTTAATAAGCAGAAGCACTATGTTGATGGAAATCTGCGTTGCGATTCGGTGAAAGATATTAGCATTTTGTTGCTTAATGATGAGCGATAAATTTTATAATTTACGCAAAAACAATTGCAATGTATGCAAAAATAAATGCATGTAAAACGAGGGAATAAAAATAATTTACTCTTCATGTGGCCCGAGCGTTGTTACATTTTCTGTATACAAACACCTTATTTTTTACGTTATGTAAATGCACTCAATGATCAGTAAAAAGCTTATCATTAAATGTATAAAAATCTTTTTGGCGTCTTTCAAAAATAACGAAGAAGCGGCTTTAAAAATACATTGATGCTAT
Source organism: Ceratosolen corneri (assembly GCA_030522565.1). Taxonomy (NCBI): domain Eukaryota; kingdom Metazoa; phylum Arthropoda; class Insecta; order Hymenoptera; family Agaonidae; genus Ceratosolen; species Ceratosolen corneri. The sequence goes on along the minus strand of JAPYYT010001447.1, from coordinate 14,795 downwards.
GAACGTGTTTATTATCGATGAAAATTCGTTTCATTTGCGGCATATTACACAATATTAATATTATATTTCCAAATAAGCCTGTGTATGCATATAAAGATTTGTATTATCAACTCACAAGGTTCATTCATTGTCACTAAACTCTAAAGACAATCAACAAATAAATGATGGCAGTGCACTGTGAAAAAAATCCAAGACTATTTCGTCGATACTATTTTTAGTTTTAAAATTCACTGGAAAGGCAACTAAATACTTCTATTTATCTATTTATTTCAAATAATAGTTGTAAATATTAAACTGGCTATGACAAATTAAATAATGTATATATATGCGTGTGTGTGTGTGCGCGCGCGTGTGCGTGTGTACATTGATGAATTTATGTAATAAGATGCAATTCAAATGGATTTAATATCGACGTATCTCGTGGTCACCGAGAGCGTCGCTGGAACTTAATTAGAAATTCATTACGCGTATAAATAAAGCTATACAAATTTTATTTTCTTTATAATTGATTTGAAGTTCAAGACGACATCGACTAGACTACTTTCATTCTCGCGCAATAATATGTGAAAGTGATTGACTCTTATGAATATTAAATATATGTGCATAAAGTATCCATTACTTACAAACATTTAGATACAATAAAACAGTTTCGACTTATCCGCTACCGTTTTCAATCTTTTGATAAATGATAAAGTTTCAGATCTCTTATTAATAGAATGTAAATTTGATTATGTAACTTTAATTTGTTGACAAAATTTTAAAAACTTGACATACTTTATTTCGATTTGATATTAAAACTTTATTATTACTTCTATTATACTTTGTTACTGTTGCATTTAAAAATTCAATAAATATTTATAGTTTGCCTCTTAAACATAAACTTAGAATTATTTTATCTTTTTAGAGATATAAACATTTTTCACTTCTACAAAGTTCTCGCAAGTCGTGCAAATACACTTATTTATTTAATATTCCAAAAAGATGATGTTCAAGTTCAATAATTTGCATATTTAATAAAAGCTTGAATTAATTATAATAAAATTCTTGCGGGTGTATGGAAAATTATAAATATAAATGCTAGAGAAATAAAAATATTAATCGATCAATGTATTCTTTCAAAAAAGAAAATTACGATCGAACGCGATAATGACGAAAACAAGGCTCTATTTATCCGTATTTAGAGACATGAAATTTATCGACTCAATAATTAATAATCCATTTTTAAATTCATTTACTACGCTGCTTCTCCATATCGATCCGATTGGACGTTCAAATTAAATTTTTCATATCGATGAGATGTGAAAGGCTCCAATGAAAATGCGTTCAAGCGCACACATGGACGCGCACAAAACTACACGCGCACACGCACATATTACATGACATTTGTAGGTCGTTAGTGCGCATTGCTTTTGTATTCTGCAGGAGTTTTCCGAGTGCGCTCAATCAGACATGACGGAAGCGCTACACTTAAACAAAAGAACCAAAATGCCCTTACGTAACAGTGAAAGCATGCCCGACCGTTTTATTTTGAGAATATATTGGACATTGGGTTATTGCCGTATGTTTATTTAGTTTTTGGATGTATATATATATATATATATATATATTTGTTCAATGTAGTTATTACGCCGGGACTCTTCATCTATTCCCAACTGATATGGTGTGGCCTTATCACGACATTATATGACAATATCACAACATAACAAGGATATAATTATTTTTCATTATACTAGATGGGAGTATTGTTGTTCAAAGCATATTATTAAAGTGATTTACATTTAAGTGACTAACATGAGAATGATTGAAGTAAATTACTCGAAACAATCAAGCAACTACGAATAAGAGAGTTTCTATCGTTTCTATAGCACTTCAAATTTAAGTATAATAGATTTAATTTTGGGTAAAATTTTAGACTCGAGCTTCAAATATCTGCTTCTGTGCTAAAAAAAATTACCCAATATGGACAATTAAAAATAAAAAAAGTATATGTCCGTATGGCAAAAGTATATGTCCGTTATTATTAGCCTACATATAGAAAGTTGTACTTGTATTAAAAATAAAGTAATTATTAATATATATATTGTAAATATTATAAAGTGAGTGTTGATGTAAAGAAGATTCCATGAATAGTGAAGAATTACATTATTTTTCACTAAAAATTCACAAATTAATTATTTAGATGAAAGTAGCGTGACAAAAGCAGCCCATCCTAATCCATAAAATCTTGTTTTTTCACGCAGAAACGTGACTCGGCGCTCACATTTAGACACATTTTCGATAAGATTCTCGGATTATACGAATTTCTATGTAAAGAGACACTTTAATGTGACTTTAATGGCTTTAATAGCGAAAGGGCTCTTTAAAGGCATTGATTTCATTAGCTTCGTCATATGTGCGTCGAATGCGACGAAAACACTCTCACTACACCTTTGAAATTCGAACTTGATTCTTATCCGTAAAAACGTGCCACCTGCCAACTTTCAACGAAAAGGATTTCGGAAGAAGAGCACACGTGCGTCCAGTGAAACTTTTCCAACCACTTGGCCGTGCGATTCATGAACCAATCACGTACCACGCGAATTATACATAGCCAATCGCATTCCTATAAATACTTTCGTAGGCTATCATTCGAACATCAGTCTTACATTCGACACCTTCGGCTCCAACCACCTTGCCACTACTCATTAATCAGCAACACGGAAATGGCGGCGAAGGTGATCATCCGACATTTCTAATTCCTGGCCGCGAGGGGCGATTATTCTCACTCTCTAAATATTAGTGAAATTGTGCGATACTGTGTCGATATTTTTCGAGTCGGTCGAAACGAGCTTTAATGTCGGGAATCGATCTTAAAAGCTTCAGTCATCATTGTAAACACTACACGCTATGGCTATCTCATTTTATACAAGCGACACTACTCCATTGACGCCTTCAACCATCACGTTCCACGCCTTATTTCATACCCATGCACACATCCATACGTACCTGTGCACGCACGCCTACATACACATGCTCACACAAATATATATATATAAAGAGAGAGAGAGATTTTCAAGAGCATATTGAAATTTAATTATCTTCCTTTCATTCTAAGAAATAAAGGACGATCGATATTTCACTGTTGCCATTGCACTGACAATCCATTATTTATTATCATTTGAAGCTTCTGGCAATATTAATTAGTACTTACGGCATCATTTCTTAAACAGATTTCATAAAATCTTTCACTATCCTACAAACATGACCAAATTAGCCTGAGACGATAATTTATAAAATATGCTCTTGACATTTGATCGATTTATTAACAATCTCTATTAATTTATTAAAGGTGATAATGTTATTTATTATCCTGTCGGGGGAATTTATCAGTAGGCCATTATCAAAGGACATTGTAGAAAATGCATTGCATTTCTGTTTATCGTCATCGTGTATATATCAAGAAAGCTGAGCAAATTTTGCATTTTTTTTCAAGTCGATGTGCGCAAGTAATGTTACAATCGTCATAAGCATTTATTTATCTAGAAATTATTATAAAATCGCTGCTATAAAGAATTATTGGACAAATTTTTCATCTACTTACGATGATGCATTAATGCGATCTATTTTCAAAGCCGACGCTCCTTAATCAGATCATCATCAGCTCGTAACTATATTAAGCACTAAATCCCGACCCCGAGCTAACAAAGTATCTCACTTCCGGAATACATGTTGTGCTTTATAGCGAAACCATTGCCAGAATAAGGAGCGATGAGTCACAAGGACCAAGCCTTACCAACACGGATCACGAGATCCCTCGCATAACAACGACGCTCGCATAATAACCACGCCAAGAGATGGCTGCATCGACCCTCCTCCTCGCATAACCGCAATAACCCAATTAACCCAATTAACCCAGGCGCAATGCAGCCGGGCCCGGTGCGACTCACTGCAGTCCCAACATAATAATAAGCCAGCTCCCCGACAGGACAATAAGAGAAGCTCTGTATTATCGTCCCCAGGTAACAATCATCCTCGCGACGATGCTCGTGGCGAGCAAAGCCGGCCTCCTACCAGCGCCAGTGGCCATAGCCCCGGCGCCGGTCTTCGCCAAGTTGGCCGACTACGACCCCCACCCCCAGTACTCGTACGCGTACGACGTGCAGGACGCCCTCACCGGGGACTCGAAGAGCCAGCAGGAGACGCGGGACGGGGACGTCGTCCAGGGCAGCTACTCGCTCATCGAGGCCGACGGGACGAGGCGCATCGTCGAGTACACGGCCGACCCGGTAAACGGCTTCAACGCCGTGGTGCATCGGGAACCGGCGGTGATAAAGCCAGTGGTGGCAGCGGCCATACCGATCGTCGAGAAACACCATCCCCTCGTGTTCCATCGCTAGCGTCGCATCGGCATCGTCTACGTAGTTTCCTAGTCAATGTGCGATGAGGTCCGCGCGCATTCCAAGTGATTTGCTTATTGCTGTACTCTGTAATATAATTGTTATGTTACCTATTCTTTTGATAATTAAATATTTTTATATGAAATGAAAAGCTGTGGATTGTTAATATTTGTGGTGTTGAGGTCCCTCGCCAGCGATCGTCATTTGCGATTTTTGAGATGCATTTTTATTACATTGGGATGAGGTTGTTTCGGGAATTGCAGTCTCCTGTCGTTGCCATCTATCCTATAAGAATTTCGAATCCATTAAAACTCGAATAATTGGATTCTCATTGGTTTTTCTTTTGTTCAGTTTTGTTTTTGCTTTCGCTTATTAAGAGTAGTGTGGATGCATTTATTAATTACATTTAGTAATTACCGACTTGTGCTACTTTCGTATCGTCGCTATATATAGGCGAATGGGGGCTTGTATTGGCAATTGTTGGAGGTTGGGGAAATTAGGTTTGTTGCAATAATTGGTTGATTGCAGAGTGGGCAACTGGATTGAAGAGATGAGCGGTATGAGTTTGGAAAGTCGATGAAAGTTCGGCCGTGACTTTGTTGCCAAAAGTCTCAATCTCTGGCTTAGATATCGATTTATCAAAGTATGTATCGACTCTCCTCGTTCTACGCCTGTCAATTTCTATTTACCAATGATTATTTCTCGTCGAAAATCTTGCATTTGTGCTCTGAATTAATGTGGCCAAGTTAATTAATTGTCGTTTATTATGCATGACGTGGCCTTTCCAAATGCATAAAATCGGCAAATATTAGTGGCGAGGAGCGTGTTTTCTTTCTTTTTTAATTTCACTTCAATTCGAGAAATGATGAGTTCAATGGGTTCTCTCATTTTTAATAATCAAGTGTTTTCGATTGATCATATTCAAAATGGCATATTAAGGAGTGAAAGATTTGTATGTGTACGGATGGGCTTTAAAGGCTGAAGAGATGTTAGCTTGGTAATATATTTTCGGCAACTCGCGTGAGAAGTCGTCCTTCGAATTCCGGAATATTCAATGGGATGATTAGAGAAAGCATTGCCATTGTGATCGACAAGTAGCATTGATTAGCTGGATGGAGAGCTGGAGCAAACGATAAACGACGATCCGTGGTTGACGGAATTTCATTATCAGTATTGTATGACCTTATGTCGATGGGCTCGCAAGGAGACATTCGATTAGTGGTTTGATTGGCTGGTAAAGTGACCGTTTAATAGAGAAAATTATAATAATTAAGGAGTGACGGAGGTCGACAAATCATGAATTTACAAATTACTATTATTACAACAGTTACTTCTCCGCCTCGATATATTACGCCGTAAGCAACACAATTCTATATTATAAAACAAACAAACATGCACATATTGTACATAAAATTTCCATTAGATAATACATTGAGCAATGAGGTATCGCATGCTTTAAATACTTAATTGGCGTTGCATCACCTGTGTCGTCAATGTCTCTTACTCGAATAATTTATCGTACGAGCGGCGAGAAGAGCTTCATTGAAATTGGTTTGTCGAGCTATTAAAGCTTACTCGAGCAGCTTGGAAGCACCACGGCCTTCCCAGATTGTCGAGCATTAAATTACGAATGCGAGTAAATCGGGGCTTTCGCGAAGGTGGGGCGAACGAGAGCGTAAAGCGAATGGAGAAAGAAAGCTTACGAGTGACGAACTCGAGCCAAAAGTTACTACACTGTGGCACGTGTCCCAACCTGCCGTGCAGGGCATTTTCATGAAGTTTGTACAACTAGTCCACGATCGCTTGACATTGAATCAGATGCCGCCACTCTTGCATGCACGCACGCACGCACGCACGCATACACTTTCAAAATTTTTTCCAAATTCTTTCGCAAAAGCTTACCAAGTACGTGCGAAATGGTGTTTCTTTATAGACAATTAGTAGAGATCCAGGAGAAATCCTTTTCAATGCGAGATATATGACACTTGATTCGTAACTTCTTATGAATATATACATATATATATACAAGTGATAAGTCACTGTTGTGTATTTATATAATAAAAGTAATAAGTGTGCCGTTGGTGTATTTGTATATTATATTCTACGAATTAGCCATTAGCCTGATGTTTTTACGGGCTTTTATTGGTCTTTCTCGCTCTCTCCTAACATATATTTAGAGTCAATTCAAGATACTTCATTGGAACTAATTTATTGCTAAATAAATAAAAAAATTATATCCCAATTGTTTCGCACCAACTTGACTTGGCTACTTGCAACAAATACGCACTCTCAATTACTTTGAATAATTAAAGTATTAAAATTAAAGCATTCACCTCGTTTATAATTTTCTATTACTAAATAGATGATTCAAGATGTTATTAACTTTTTTTTTATCAAATTATTTTTAAAATATTTCAATTCTTGATAAACTTCAATATTAGTTTAGTTCCATAATACCTTACGAGTACAATCATTTTTTAATTTATTGTGTGCGTGTGCGTATTGTCTGTCTATAAAAGCCATTCCATTCATGAGAAATACGTATAAAGAAGGCTCATTTAAAAAAGTTGAGGCACAAAACAAAGAATCAATAATGAGATCTTAAACATTAAGCATGAAGGATTAATTGTAAGAAGCGTCGCTTGAAAAAATGTAATATGAAACTGAGCCAATTCTATCCAAGTCTTTCCTCAAACATATGCGTCATTAAAACACTGTTAGCACCATCTTTCCAGGATTCCGTGAACTACTATTTGAACACCAAAAATCAAGGACGAACGCTCCTGCTCACTGGGCAGATTATGCCGTCGCTCATTTCGCAGATGCCAATATATTTTCATACTCTTTACTGATAACTGCTCAAGCTTATAACGAGACCTCTATCGACCAAACGACACACTCAAACTCAATTAAGTAATAATTAAAAAATTATTAATTAGAAATTAGTGTACAGCAATAATCAACCGATCAAATCTCGTGACGTAAATGCGTTTAATCTATTAGCATAAACGTGTGACTTTGTGATAGTCTGGCCATACTATACTAAAAATATTTCCTTTCCACCAAGTTGTTCGCATCTCCCGTGAAATTAAACAAGTTCAAGTAGTTGAAAGTAATGAGAATTATTAATATTCGAATACTCGTATTTTTCTCAATTGAAATTGCAAAAATTATAAAAAAAAAGTCATCGCTAAATGAAAATCAATTCATGCTAGTATAATCCTTTCGTAACTAAATATCTGATTTATAAATCATTAAATCTTTGAATTATTAGTAGGATAAGACAAATTAATCTCATCAAGACAATAATCTCATAAAGATCTAAATATAATCTAAAGAGATAAAAAAAATGATGTTCCACTCTAACTTAATATGATTTTATGACTGACAAATGTATGTGATTTTCTTAAAGATTCTTTCGCGATTCCTCCTTTCGCACACTCGTAAAAATTTTTAAAAATTAAAAAAAATCTTAAACAACAATGAATTTCGATTTATATCCACGGGTTTTCTGCATTAAAATTTACCTGATTGTAGAAGAAATTTTTCTGTCTGCAATTTTCTTTACGCTGCAAACGTGCAACACATCACAATGAAAATACCACATTTTTCGACAACAAAGCAACAATAAACTCTAACGATAAATGATTATTTCGCACGAGAGAGTAAAAGGTTTTTTTACTCGTATTATATAAATTTATCGCATAAATGTATATTGATTTCAAATGACAAGTATTTTTAACACAATTAAAGTGGCACAATAAACTTATTCGTTGATCAGTAAAGATGTGTGAAAATTAACAAATAGAAGAATTCATCGGAAAGAAATGTTTGAAAGAGTAAAAATTGATGATAAGAGAACATAACACAAACAAAAGATAGCCAGATTTGTTTTAATATTATCTGCCGAGATGCCATAAATTTGAGCAGTTTATCAGAAAAAATTATAAATGAATCTTTACTCTATAATCTAAGCACACAGACTTATAAATACTAAAATTTTAATGATGATGGAAAATGATTTTATTGAGATACTAAATTTAAAAATATACTGTATAAATATATATATATGTACGTGTGTATATGTGTTTTAGATATTAATAATACCTGGCTATTACTTACTCGCTGATAATTCCTAGATTGCTACGTCAAAAACAGACTATATTTAAATATCTACAGTATAGTATTAAATAATAATGATAATACATGTAATGAATAAAACCAATAATTTAGTTCTTGATAAATTGAGCACATCAGAATATTCTGGAAATATGTAAATCATAAATGAAAAACAATTATACGCTAATATTACGATAATTAGTTTAATATAGAATATGCTATAATTAATTATCATGGAAATAATAAAATTCATTATTATTCATTTATGCAGAGTTTGAGAAATTATACATACAAAAGAATAAATATTAAATGCATATGTAAATGATTGTGTATACGTAAATTAAACTGAACTACCCTCGATAGACTCTTGTTATTCTCCATATAATAATTGATAGGATTGAAAAAAATTCTATAAAAACTTAAAATGAAAAAATATTTATAGTCAAGAATTCAATTAATTAGCAGTATCTAAACTAAAAAAAGTTCATTTTCTTGAGATGAACTTCGCTAACAGCTTTGTTTATAAAACTGTATAATTCCGTAAAATAATTCACGTGTTAAATATGCTTAATTAAGCTAAAGTTCAGAAATAATCCAGATAAAGGAAGACAGCATAGTCAAATTATAAATTAAATAATAATTGAAATATAATTAAATATTCCTTAATGTGAACTAATTATTATTGCAATTAAAATATGTATTATATTGTAATAGAAAATGTCTTGAAAAAGATTTATTTCACTATATTTATTTCATAAAATTTGTTGAAACAACAAATGGAAATAAGTCAAAGAAAAAAATTTTATTTGTGTATATTTCGATTAAAAACTTTGTATTTAAACCATAAAATGAAAATAAATAAGCATCCTTCATTAATATTCTAATTTATAACATTAATATTTAAATTTTACATACTATTGTATTGGTGCATGAATTAATCGTGTTATTACTGTTAATTTTTTAATTTAAATACAAGTAGATCAAAAAATGTTTATATTATAAAAATATAAAAATAAACGGAAGAGATGTTTCAGGTACGTAGGAAAATATGTGATTTAATTCTACTTAAAGTAATATAGAGATAAATAGAAGAGAATAAAGAAATGTTTATTATCCTATATTAAATAATAAAAAGACAAAAAGATACTTCACATTAAATATAGTAAATAAAGTCCAATTTAAAAATAGCGCGTACAAATAATTACATCACATGTACTTCCTTTAATGTATATAATTTAATTGTCTGAATAATTTATTTTCAAGAAACATTAGACAATGTCGTTTTCCATTGTTACAAATCTCAATTTATTACAGGTAAATAGTAAATTTAATATACCAAACGATCTAAAAATAACAAGAACAATGCTTAAATATTTACGTCATGTTTATTACTTTCCTATGAGCATATTGCCATTAAATAGTTAATAATAAATGAAAATAAAGATTTATGTACATAAACAATGCATTTTTATTGTTTTCCTTTCTTTGGCTGATTAATATATAGAAAGTGAAATCAGCGGTACGCATTTTGATGATAAAAATCAAAAATAGTTGATATATTAAGTGCGAAAACATTTCTAAAAATGAAATTACTGCTAATTGTGTGCTTCTGTGCCACTTATTGCATATTAATTATTCACGGCCTGATTGCAGCGAGATTTTATAGGGCTCCACTAACACCATTACAGCGTTGTCTTCAAGGCTGCAATTGTAAGATAATCACATACGTACTGTCTAATATATAACACACGAAATTAAAAATGCGTGTCAATTGTTTTAGTGATGTCGACACCACAAAGAAGAAAAGTATGTAGAAGACGATGCAGGCGAATTCACGAAGCGATAAAAAATAACAGTACTTATTTCTAAATCCCCGATTGTTTATAAATTGATACAATGCATTGATTGTTCTGTTTGCAAAATAATAAAACTTTTCAACGTGTGCTAAAAATCCATTGGAGAAAGGTATTTTTTAATATTAATTTGTAAACCCCATACTTCCCGAAAGCCAATTTCATTTTCAACAACTTTGTAAGAACTTTGAATCACTACATTTTCAGATATTGCTCTCGTAAATATTTAACATACAATCATATTTAATCATATTTAATGATCATACTTAATTAGATTATTAACTTTAAATAAATAACACGTGGCAAATAGCACATTAGTGCATCATAAATTCCATTCAAGGTTTTTTAAATTTAATGTAAAATGATCCTTTGCACTAAAGAGTTTTTAAGAAAATTACAATTCTTTTCTAATTAGAGTCATAATAATATTACAAATGAATATAAACTAATCGTACATCGGTTACAAATTACAAGTAAAATGCAAGTTTACATTTTTACATTACGAGTAAACAATCAATTACGATTACAAATTTTTTTTTAAATATGCTTAAATATTTTGAAAATAATTAATAATTACCGTATTCAAGCGTATTAAAAATAATTAATATTCTTAATTCAGTATAATATGTTTTTTCAAAGAAATGAAGGTAAGTCGAAGCGTAAAGGAAAACATACATCCACGCTTTGAAATATTTATTCATTCGATTTTTATATTTAGGCTCACATAAATAAATGAACAGATTATTTTAAACATTTACCTCATATTTAAGCGAAAGACAAGTGATTGCTTAAACAGTATCATTATAAGTAATGAAATTTTATTATTAAAATTTGTCAATTATATTTAGAGTTATTATTCACGGCATCCTGGACCGTAAAATGATAAACTTTTTCGCTTACGAGACATAAAAATAATTGGCTACAACCCAAATCGCTCTTTCCTTCCTAAATTTACAGAAATAACAATTGCGGCAACATAAAAACTAGAATCACACACGTATATCCACAATCCCGTTTAATGTAAATTAGTATTTTTTTAAACTTAAATTAAATGTATCACTTAACAAGAATATTAAATGACTAATTAAAGACTTTGTTCTGCTACATGAAAATTTGAAATATTAACAAATTACATTATTTAACTTCAATAAATAGGAAAATGTCAATTTTTAAAAAAAAAGAACAAAGAAACGTAATAAATAAATTTTTTAAGTAGAAAAGTTGGTTTTAATAATATGGACGTATAAAATGATTCCATAGAAACAAAACAAACATTTTTAAATTGTAAATTTTAATAATCTATTGACATTACTACAAAAATTAAGTTTCAATCTAAATATATTACCATTAGAAAAGACTTTACATTATGTAAACCTACGAAGTTCTATATTCGTAATGACTAAAATTTTTAGAATACAATAAAATTCAGTAGAATAAAAATGTCTTACTTTTATTGCTGTTATTAAAGCAATTCCATAATACAAAATATACATTCTACGTAATGATATATATGGGCGTGTGTGTGTGTGTGTGTGCGTGCAAAAATAAAAATATATTGTTATACATAATTAAACAAGAATATTGCAAAAGCACAATATATATTACAGATAAATAATAACTGTAAGATGAAATTGAGTACGAAATATTGTTTTCATTAGTTATTATGCTAATATTTAAAAAGCATGTTAGATTTGAACTTGGATTATCTTTATGTAATTATAAAATTAATCATAAAAATCTTATCGTTACTTGAAATTCCTTTAAATTTATATTATATCATCTTATTATGTGGAGATATTATAACTATTCTTCTGAAATGAAAAAATATATAAATTCAAAAATAAATTTCAGATTATTCCATTGCCTCGATTACCATTGTATGTAGAGTAGATAAAAATAAATAAATCAACCTAAATATTAAGGCTTAATGAAAAAATTACCGACTCTTTACTTTAATTATAATTTAAAATAAAAAAAATTACTACAATTGTAAACGAAGGCAAATCTGGTGTATTACAAATGCATAATAAATTCAAATAAATATAAGTTTTTTATCACATTGGTATATTGCAATATTACATGTGAATACATTACAATGACGAACCATTGGAATGTAACATTGGATGTAACTAAATGTATAAGACCCAATCACCACGCGTCCATTGGCATTTAGATATGTAAATTTATTTGGCTAATCTAATAATAGAATAGTAATAATAAAATTTTCTGCATAGAAACTGATCTTTAACAATAAGACGAGCGTTTATGAAGAATTCTAATTACGAACTTGGGGAGCTTATCGTGCATAATCATATTCTCCGATTAATAAGCTATGTTTAATGTTAAGGACCTTTAATCGTTAAAATAAATATTCATACGAGTGATTCATTTTATTCATATAAGTAAATAAATGTTCATGTATTTAATTTCAATATATCAATTTATTCATGTAAGTGAATAAATGTTCAATTTTTTTATTGTCCAATTGGTATTTTAGATGTGTCAAACAAAAATTAGTTTTTATCTGATACAATTGTACGCTGTTTTCAGCGTATCGTTTATAGGGAATAGACGATATTATTTGATTAATTTATCGATTGTATTTCCGCTGCCAGCTATTACTTGATTCGTTTAAGTATAATTTCAATAAATTAATAGAAAATGTTCAGCCCTCGAGATGTCAATTCTAAACACGAAAGAGAACTCTGCAGAAATGATGGGTCAGGAAATAAGCAAAAGTGAGGCAGCAGATGGGATTTTGGATATTTAGATTGGATACAAGTCAAAGTATAAGCGCATTAGTATAGATAATAATAAGACATTAGATGCCATTGAATAGAATAGAATTAATACAGAAGAGGCAGCTCTATGAATTACAATGACACTAAGCCTCGGAGTATCGAGCAAGCGAATGCGATCGGAATGTGCACGGAAGTGATCAATGATCGAGTGTCTCTCATGACATACGTGGCAGGAACCGGAACATGGACATCGCAAGAGCAGCGATCATAAAGAGAAGTCAACACTGGCTTCTGGTTTATGAGAAACCAATTAGAAAACTTCGTGCTTAATGCGATCGCATTTCCTAAGAATACACACTCAGTGGTAGTACAAGAAAATCAATGTTAATAAGGAAAGAGCAATACTTTATTAAAGACGTTAATTATTTTATTAAGTTGTTTTTGAAAATAATATAATTAAAAGGCGGATATATCATGTAAATTATTCATTGTCGTGCATAAAAAAATTATAGCCACAGACGCGATCAATGATTTAACAAAATCTCCCAATGCAAAATATCGAATTTAGTTATTATCAATAATTTATGCCAATATGACGAAACTTTTATTACTTTTTGTGCTTATTCTCGCGTACTGCGCACTCGTCATCGAATCCACTTATAAAATAAGAACATCTTCTCCATATAAAGAATGCTTGGAAAAATGTCGTTGTAAGTTATTGTATTATGCAAATTACCTTGTAACTGTAGATTGATAAGTGAGATGAATCTCACGGAAGTTACGCGACTTTTATGAATATTATATGAATTTTTAAAAATACATTATAAAATTGAACGACGTTGAATTCAGTTTGTACATGTGTGTGTTTATTGTCTTTCGCCAGGTTTGCCGACGGAGAAGGAAAGAAGAAAATGTCGAAAGGATTGCTTCTTATAATAAATATTGGAAGAGCAATAATGCAATTACTTATGCAAATACAAGTACTTTTTCATACAAATATTACTAATAATTATTGTCCCACGTATTGTAAAAACTGTATTAGAATTATATAAACTAAAGATACTTGTATGTATTAATACGGATTTTGAAATAAATTTCCTACAAACTCTATTTATTGTTACAAAATAAATGAATATTCGGCCCAGATAATAATAAACGAGCATATGATTTTCTAAACCAGATAGAACAATTGAATATAAATGTGATAGAAAAGGTAGGAACTACATTGCACATGGATGTAGAGAAAGAACGAAGAGGTGAAGGAGAAATCGTAAAGTGAATCACAAATACTAAAAGAGGGCAACTATGCAATGATGAAAAAGAAGTTCAAAAGTCAGACTGCAGCATAAATAAAATGGGAGAATTATTCCTTCAAATGCTCCAGATGTTCGACTCCTCGATTAGCAATTCTATTCGGAAGCTAAAGTGCCTGAAAAACAAGTCCACAACGTCATCAAAATAAAAATATATAAAGGAATCGAGATAAAAATTATCGGAGTAATTTACGATTTAATCAAATAAATTTAACAGGCCTGAAAAGAGACGTAAAACCTTAAATATTTATTTTTTTTTTTTTTAATGTAAAAAATCATTTAATTGTTTAATGATAATATTATCACGTTTTATTTTATTTGTTTTATTTTATTCGTTTTTTTTATTTGTTTTGTTCCTTGGAATATTCATATAAAATGAAAACTTAGCGATTC
>JAPYYT010001446.1:0-26991 GCA_030522565.1 Ceratosolen corneri | reverse complement strand
GAGATCTCCCGCAAATCTGCCAGACTTTTTTTTTTACGGGCCTGTAAGGAATGCAAGTTCTCTGCGAGGAATTGGGGGGGGGGGGCTAAGGGGTGCTAAGGGAGGAAGGGGGGAGGAGTTCGCTTTAACTTGGACGTCTGGCATTACTGGCTTGATAATCAATTTATTAAATCTTCCGACATAATGCATATGCATGTATGTGTGAATATGCACGTCACGATGATTGGAACTTTTACGGGAAATTTACAAGTTACGTGCATGTAGTAAAGTATATAATGCATTTATAAGCTTTAACGTAGATTATAAATAATATTTGTCTGTAATAAAACACAATGAAGTAACTATCGGCATAAATTTTGTAACAACGCGAGTCTTTTTAGCTTGGGAAAATCAATTTCAACATTATTGACTATCAATATCTCTTATGATTTCGTAAAAATGTATTATTATTACCAATAGAAATGAGAACATTTATGATATTCGCTTTTCAACTTATCGTATACGAGTTTTAATGAAATTAGCTAATAATTAAAGGATTTTTTCTTCGTCTATTTTGTTTAATGATCTAAAGTGTAAGTAGTCTTTTTGCAATAAGGTATTATATTTTTATAGACAGTATTCTTAATACATGGACTAACGATCTCTAAATGCTACGGTAAATTTTACATTTAACAATTATTGTGCTATTTTTAAATAATCATTATTTTCATTGAAACTAAAATTAAATTATTTTCATATTCATAATTTACGAGCATCTTTGTCGTCAAAGTAACTATTAAATATACTTACTCATAATAACTGAATTCCCTTACTTATTGTACTTATAATTTTGTTACACTTCTTCCAAAGTCTGTTAATTCTATATTTCAAGAGCAAGATTTTAGTTTCACTCAACTGATAAGTACATTATAAAATGAAATAGTAATACAATCTTGTCTAATTTTTCAATATAATAACTATAATTTCATTTTTGTTGACATTATAGAATTTAAAAAAAAAAAAAAATTACACATGTATACAAATTTCAACAATTTTTAGAAACATACGTGCATGTACATATACATGTATATATTATCTTGGATACATTTGAGTCTTTTATTTTTTTATTTAATATTTTAACGTAGTTGAGATAAGTAAGACGAAATGTGTGCATAAATATATAAAGAAATTTACATGAAAGGAATAGTTTTACATTACTTCAATGAAATTATAGCAATTGCGAAGCAGTAATTCATCAAATTACAAATCGGGCACGTAACATTTATCGTAATTGGTTTAATAACATAAATGTACTGAAATTATTTTGTTAAGTATTCTTACGATAGCCTAATTTATATACAATATATTGTAATAATTTTATTAAAAGGACTATATTTTTTAAGTATTTAGAACATTTTTTACCATAAACATTTGTATAAATTGGCTTATAAGTGCTTGATGTATACGGAGTTTATCAAAGAGACAATTTACAAATAATTAAATGAGACGTGTTTGCAATTATCAAATACGTGTAGCCAAACCAATCATTACTTCATAGTTTATAGGATGTAGCTTATTTACAATTTACTCAAAGTTAGATTATAGTTTGACAAAATAAATATTTCATTCGGTCTGCCTCTAATTTATTTGACAAGAAATTTAAAAAATGAGGGTTAATTAAGAATTTGAAATGAAGCGCTGTTCTTTAATTTAGAACGATCTTCTATGCCTTTGTAATGTTAAAAAGTAGATTTTTCATTCAAAAATTAACGCGTGTGTTAGAATTACGAATCATCTTAATTAGAATAATTTGTGTTGTTAAATGACATTAATTTATAATATTTATTTTTAAAGCTCTTTGACACATTTGCCGATATATAAGTTTGAACTTTTATTAAACGCGCCTTTATATACGAGTTTATATACATTATACGAGTTCATTTATTTTACAAAATCAAATAATTAAGAAAACACAAACGATGATTTACAAGCATATATTTTATATGAAATATAGTGCCCATAAGCACTAGTTTACATTTATAAATTATGCACTCTTATGTAACCGCATGACATACGACTATGTAATGATTTAAATAGTTCAGTTTACGAAATTACTAGTTTTAACGACTTAAATTGATGATACCGTAGGTTTAATTTTTTAATTTTAAACAATATCTTTAATATAGTCTTTTAATAATAAGCTTTGGTGACTTGATTGAAATGACTTTAAAAGCCTTTGAAATTACTTCAAAATTCGTCACAAGTACTTCGTCATAAGCACATATATAATAACGTAATAATCTATTATTATAATATTCGGTATTGATCGATGTATGTAAATATAATATTAAGTGTTTATTTATTTCCGATGATTGGTATATTTGTTACTTTCCCTGTGATAAATTACATGAAATTTTAGGAAAAATTTTTTATCTCTGTTTTAATGTTATCCCCTTGGTATTATTAGTAGTATAGTCAACTATGAGTCGCTGATATGTAAATAACATAAACATAATAATTTATTGCTCTTCTTTTATGCTCAAACATAAATATTACGAGTATTCTTTATTGCTTCGAATGAGTTACATACATTAAAAATGCTGGGAGTTTGTAGATTATTTACGAAAAATCATGAATATGCTATTTGCTGCAATAATAGTAAATTAAAATGTAGAAATATTTTTTCTTTCGTATTCTTTATATGACATTTGCAATTTTAAATGTTTGCGTAGCGTAAGCTCATATAAATTTAACAATTATATTTTGTGATGCACACATGCTAGTTTAAATTATTCAAAGCGGTTTTCTAAACTTACGATATACTACTTGAAAGTTAATTTTAATCTGAAGTTTTTCCATTTTGATTTAATAATAATAATATAAGAAAATAATAGCATAATAATTATATACAATAAAAATATTTCAATATTATGTCCAAGTATTTGTAATGAGTGCTTTCTATTCGTAGTTAATATTTTCAAGTGAATATTTCAAAGTGAAAATTTTAAGTCATTTTTATAGCTTTTTAAAAAATTTCAACTAGTTATTACATATATAATCATGATATATTTAGATTTATTTAATTACATATTTCCATATCAATGCTAATTAATAGGAAATATTAATTTACATATTATTAAAATTTACCACGAATAAGAATTACGTTACAATTGAATTTCAGTATTATCCATTAGTGTTATATTAATTTAATTTAAAACAAATATGTTCAAATTATTGAAGAATTTATTTGGTAAATTTTTTACAATAATATGAATTTACTAATTATTATTGTATAAATATTTTAAACTATTTATTTAATTACCAGAATTTTACTTTTAATTTTATTTGAAATTGTAAAATCTGTTGAACAAATGTTATGGAGTACTGCGCTGATGAATAAAATGCACATAAATATATAATTCTATGATAAATATATGATCTTGAGTTATATATATATATATGCAATGTATTAATACAGGGATGGAATAAGTGAACAGATTATTTTTTATTCATAAATGAAAGTCATTATTGCATTATATTAGTATTATTCGTTTGGATTATTTTCGCGGAAATTCAGTTTTTGGCTTGAAATTGTGCATAATTTTTCCGAATCTTGGGCCATTACCATTTGATTCAATTATCATGAAATACTAATTTTCTATTCAAATAGTGATTAGATTTTGTCAAGCCTCAAACAGCATTTAATGCATACTTATTAATAACTTTGACGCAACCCAATAAAATAGATACAAACAAACATTAATTATTATTCGTCAATAACAAGTTTATTTTTACATAAGATAGTGTTGATAATTATAAGATAATAAGATAAGACTGTTTGTGCAAGTTGAAAGTGGATAAAGCTCGAGTGTCAATTTCATATTCAATAATAATCTTTAAATTTAATAATAACCATATAAATGTAAATTATACATAGCTTCGAATACTAAATGTTATCTAATAATTAATTACATTGGACTACAATACCACGAACAACAATTGAACTAGTCATTCAATTGTAGAGACGAAATGAATTATGCAGTATTTGAATTATGGAGTATAGTTGGTAAATTTGAAAAGCGAACTATTATTACTAATATTTACTCCCGTACTTTTGTTACACACGATTAATCAACTAAATTACCTCACTTTATCCTATCTAAGCTATAAGGGATGCTTGAATATTATGATTAGTAATGCCCGTTAAAATAAATTACTTGAATTACAAACAGGACACGATTAAATTACAGTAAAAAGTATTTTTTTTAATTTCAAGACAAAGCCAAGACAAGAAATCTTTATCTTTTTACTACAGGGCTAAGCTATTATAGGACGGTAAAATGACTTCAATTGCAGATCTCTTCTTCTACCTTTGTATTCCTTCATATTGCAAATTGAAAATATTTACTCGAATGCCAGTCACTATATTACATTATAAATGCAAAATATTCGTATGACGACGTTTGCCGCTTATTGTGGATTATCGTTGAATACGTTAAGAATATCTGGCTAGTAATTGCCATTTCTACGGTCACTCTAAATATATTTATAACGACACATCACTCTCCTACAGTTCAACTGTCCACCCCATACAATTATTCTCTTATATTTATAATAAAAACGGGATTCCATAATATTTTCCAAAAATTGGCAACCACAGCTTGCGCCATAGGATATGCAGATTTTCTAATACAGTATATGTACGAGAGCTTTTCACGCAGTTAATTCCTGCCTCATTGGAATGCGTGGCTTTTCTCAGAGTAGAGCATATTGAAGTAGTGCAAGGCCAAGAAGGGAATCACGTAGCGTAACTCTGCAATATCTTTCCTCGTCTGGCAATCGGCAAGTGCAATTGCCCTTTTCCCCGGCAAAGTGAACCGCACAAGTCCCGATAACAGTTAGTCGACTCGCGCACGCGTATTTCACCAAGGCCATTAAGGTACTCGGGCCAGTGTTGGGCTTTTGAGTTTCAACTGCTCTCGACATTCGGCCCCTTGTGCCTGTCAGTTTCAGGTTCCCGTCGCGTTACTCTTTTTCATTTAAACAGGGAATTTATTCATTCGGGTTTTCGCTCTCGAGTGCAAATTGTTATTGTGTTTCGCATTTCGCGGGATTCCTGTTTTTTCCTTTTATTGCAGGGCGTCGGTCAATTTCACGCGATCGCTGAGTCCACGAGGAGGCTCACCGAGTCGTTTGAACGATAATTTTTCAGGTGCGCTCGCTCTTTGTCGTGCTTTTGTTGCCTTTTCCGCGACAATTGATTGTTAGTAGTCGCTTGGCCGAAGGAATTATATTTGCAAGTGAGAGTGTCGACTCGATTGGGGATTTTTACGTAACATGTACAAGTCCAAATCATAGCGATGATTCCATTTTCTGTATTCCTTTACCGACGCTATGCTATTATTTTTTGCATTTTACGTTCACCTTAAAAATGGCCTTGAATATATCGAGTAGATTATTTCGTAAAATCATACCTTCATTTTCAAGGTAAATTAATGATCAATAATTGAATTTTTATGGCCCATATTTACGTAGCTCAAAAGATTTTCAAATGCTTGTAAAGGTGTCAATTTTTAAATTTTTAAAACAATTGCCAGTTTAGTAATAATAAGCTGTACTAGAAGTCTACTTTTATTAATATTTATTATTTCATAGCTAAACACGAGCTTTCTGTTAAACTCAATTTCCGTTGTAAATTATTTATAGGATTTTAAATGGAGTTGGCTACTTATATGTGTTATTGGTCGATACATGGGAATGAGAATGTATATTCAGATTATTTAGACTTTTATATTTTACGTCCAATAGGATATATTTCAAATGAAAACTTTAGATTCTGGATCGAAGTGTTTAAAAGAAAACAATAGAGGCTATTTGGGCAGCATTGTAAAGTTCAATTCAAATAAAAACTTATTAGTTCGCTTATAGTAGTGAATTATTTAAACAATAATTTTTAAAAAAAATATTTCAACGATCAATCTATTTTACCTCTCAATGGTTATGGCGTACAATTGTATTTTACATTATTCAAACAATTTTTCACGTTTAAGGTATTTCAAATACATCTTTCATTTATCACATCACCTTATTATAAATCAACAAAGCAATCTCAATACATTTTCCATTCAAGTTGCTCCTAAATTAACCCTCAAAAACCCCTAAAAGCAATTTTTACAACATTTTCTCTTCGCTCCACACTCGCCCCCCACCCCTACACTTACACACTATAAACAAAAATCACGCTTATAAGAATCTCCCACGTGTATGGGAATTACGCTGACATTGCCAGTCCTGCTACTTGATAAACCTCAACGCGATAATTCTACTCAAGCTTGTCTTCTCACACCTCCCCCCCTCCCACCCTCTCCCACCCTCTCCCACTAACTTTTCTCGCCGCATTTCACACTTCCCGCATCCTTCGCAGAATTGGATTATCAGAGCCCCATCGGACACTCATCCCGCCTTCCCTTCTCTCACCGGCAATCCCTACTAAACAGACACGGCTAAGCGTGGGCGTAGGTCCGTGATGGCTCGGGGCTCCGGTAATATTTTGGAAAACGCCCGATGCCCGCGAGGCTCTCTGCCCATCTGCCCATCCAATCGAAGCGAAAAGAAGCGCGTGATTGTCGGTCGCTGTCGGCCCGGCTAAAGCTCGCGGTCGTGGCCGGAAATTGGCGGGGGGGCGGGCACGGGGTCTGGCCGCAATTGGAATTTCTGAGTGGAGTGCGTATAGTCTACGTCATCGGCTTGTGCTCTTTCGGTGCTTCGTAGTGCCGAGTTACGAGAGTTACGAGCCCACTTGGGCCTGCCTTTCCCATTGGCAGTGTTGGATTTTTGCCTCCCACTTAAGGATGCGGTGGAGAGGTCCTTCCGAGCCTTCTGAGGTGCGATGCCTTCGAAGTCGAAAGGGATGGTGTGTTGCTCCTGGGGTGTTTTACATTGTTATTTATTTGTGTGGTCGAATGAGACTTTGTCAAATCAAATCCAATTGCTAATCATATATCGTCGCGTCCATATAGCATTACTCGTAAGTAGTATTTTCAAATGTTTAATGCGTAGGTAAAGCTAAAGTATACTTTTGGTGATTTAGTGTTTGAAGTACTTTTTTTACATTTGCACTCAATTGGATTTCTATGCAATTCTCGTCCTCTATTTAACTAAATTTTCATAAACGGAGAACAGCCTATATTTACTAACAATTTTCAATGTCTCGTAACGATGCCATGAAATATATAATCACTGCTCTATAATAAAAATTTCATTTCACTTATTAACTAAATTAAATCTTTGGATTATAAAAAATGTATAATTTAAGTTTTCGTCACTCTCGTTAATGATGAGATCTTCATTATACACAATATAGTTTATATATAATTAATTAAAAGTAACAGTCTAGCTGCCTAAGAATTATGTTTTTAGAAAACTTCAGTTTTAATGAATAAATTTCCAGTTTTATTAGATGCAATGCTTATCGTCCTTTATGAATTTTATAAATTATAAATTATTTTATAAATTTCGATCAAGCTTATATATATGAAATACATTACTAGATTATTATTCTGTCACTGTATATGTGGAATTACTAAAAGCTTGCATGATGTTGTACGAATGTGTAATTTAATTTTCTTAATTTAACTTTCGTAAAATATAATACCTCGTAAATGCAAACTTTTTAAGCTTTTACATTTTATATTTTAAATTTTTATATTTTCATATTGCTATTTTTATATTTTAATTTTTATAATTTAAGTTTTTATCATTTTGTTGTTAAAGTGGTCTATATTAAGAGAGACATTGAGTAATTTAGATTCATTTGATTACGCAATAACTATCATGCACTTTTTAATTTAGAATTTTTCTACAAACTTTCATTTTTATACAAAGAAAATTATTATCATATTTAGCAGTAGCCTGTACGATTCTTTAATCCATAATACTTTAGCGATCAATTTAGAAAGTCAAAGATGATAAAAATTTCCATAAATTAGAACAGTTAGACAAATATATCATTAGTACTTATTTATATGAGGTAATTGCTTTTCATTTGATAAGACTATATGACGTGAAAATTATATCATTTTTCTTCCATTGTCCTTTAAATATTTATATATGTTTATAATGTACTTATCTATTATATTGTTTATGTTTGGAATTACTTCATTTTTATTTCTTAAACATTAGTAAATAATAGGTATCTTGGATTTGTCGTGATTGAAGATTTTTTAAACTAAATGAAAAACGTCATTTATTAAAAGGGAAAAATATATGTTTATTTATTGATTTTTTTTTTTTTGCTATTTGAGTAGAAAACAGTTATTGAATTTATAATAACGTGATAGTAATTTCATTTAAAAATGGAAACTAATGAGTTACAAATACAAAAAATAAGATTTCTTTTCTTCCTTATGAAAGTAGATAAATTTTATATGAATTGTATAGTGTCTCGACATTAAAAGTACAATTTTTAAAACTTCTTATTGCGCTCATTTAGTCTATATAGTTATATAATACAGATTATATTTTCATGTTAAAAATTGATTTAAAATTTTTTTGTATATTTTAAAGCGATTGACATGCAAAATAGGAAACGATATTAATAGTTAGATTTGTAATGTTACAACAACTGTTTAAATTGTTTTTCAAAAAAAATAGATACTGATAAACAGAGATAGATATAGAAAACAAATCTCAAATATAAAACTGACAGACTGTATAAAAAAATATTTAATGGAAAATTTAGCCAGGCAAGCTATTTTATATATAAATTATATTATTATTCTTCAAAATAATTTTATATTTATTAGGTATTCTAATAGCAATTAAATTATTTTGTTCTCTTAAAGTCTTGAAGATGTCGTTAAATTGTTCAATTCCAAGTTAAAATATCGAATTTAAGAAAAAAAATCAGAATATAAAAGTTCTTTACAAAGATTAGCTTAAACTTGGAAGGATAATATTAAGTTTGACTTAAGAGAGCTAAGGTATTCGCAAGTATTCTTAATAGTTTTACTGTAAAGTACATTCAACTTATGCTCCGGGGTTAATAAAGTCGAATTAACAAAATTCAAATTTTTAAAATTCATTGAGCAACTCCATAATCTCATATGACTGCAATTATAATTATAAACTTTATATAATTGACATAATAGATTCATTAATATTCGATTTTCCGAGAATCAAATGGAATATATTAATTTCTTCTGATAGAAAGAGAATTATTAATGAAATTGCCCTGTATTATCTTTATGTAAGTTTTTAATTCTCATAAATTTTTGTTAATTATCGTCACGGTAGTCACGATCATAGTTATTAATCTTTCCTTGTTTATTTAAAAAATTGTTGATTTTTCTGTGCATCGCACAACCAATTTTCAAAATAATGCAAAATTGTATTAGCTTTAAGAGAAGTTTTTGTTAAAGGAAGCCAAAAAGTGCGAGAGAGAAAGTTAAATTCTAAGCTATGAACAATAACAGATAATTCTTCATAAAATATTCAACTTTCGAAGAGAACTCATTTTCTTTTATCGGTACACTGAAATTGTACTTTTTGTTTCTCCCCTAACCGACGTATGAAGCATCATTTTATCTCTTTTATATAACATATTGTCCACAAATATTTCCAATACTCTCAGAAAAAGCATTTACAATTTATAAATAATATAATGAATTTGGTTGTAGTTATTGTTGGAATTTATTATTTTTTTTTTCATAAATAAATGTCTTTTTTATATTTTTATATTACTATATATAACACTATATTATTTAAATCAACAAATCAATTTCTCATGTTAGCAAAGTAAAACACCTATAGAATATTATTTTGTAGAAATGTGGATTAATTTAATATTTTCGATACGAAGTGAATCTTTAAAAAACTTCATATTGTACGAGAAAATGTCGTTACATTCTCAAAGCTAGATACTACATTTTTTATGTTTGTATAAGTAACGATAACTTCTTTATACGTAATAATATATCGTTAATATAAAAAACAAATAATTATATATTTAATTTTTTAAATATGCTTAAGAGTAAGAAATGTTTTGTTCAACATTAAACATCTCCACTATTTTCGATACAATAACTTGAAATTTATATATTGTTATATATATATAGATATATAGATATAGATATAGAACTCAAAGTTTATGCATTGAAAATTACTTAAATTTACTTCTTGTATAATTCAGATTTTAAACATTGCGATGTAATAATTGTTCATCGCGATTAATATAATTTAGAGTTTTTGTTGCAAGTTAAAACATATTAATAATTATTCATGTAAAAATTCATTTTATACAGTCAGGTTCTACTTGTGTGACTAAATGGATAGTTACAGTAACTGAAGTAATTTATAAAGCTAGCTAACTACGACCGTTATAGCTGCGCATAAGAGTGTGTGTGTGTGTGCACGTGTGTCAGTGAATTTGCTGGCATCGAAGCCGATTTTGCAAGGAAATCCGACGCGCGATGTTTTTGCGAGCTAATGAGGTACGACTAAAGCTACACTCTGCTGATAATTCGAAGGCAAGAGAAGACGACTAAATTGCTTCGAGCGTTTTCCTCACGTTCCCTCCTGTATTTTCTCCCTCCTCCAACGTGTAAGTGGATTTTGAAGAGAGGAAATTTGGAAGGTTATCCTGATAATCGCGTCTATATTTTAACGTGACTTCCACTTTCTTCAAGAGGCTAATTGAGTTGGACAGATCTGCATATTCTTTGTCTTGCGTGGATCAGTTATTTCTAAATTGCATTTGCTTAAAATTTATTCGAAATAAGTGTTTCGATATTTATTATTAAAAATGTGTTTACCACGCAGTCTGTTGTAACTAATAACGTATTGATAATTCATAATGTTATATCGTTAAAATTTCTCTATAAATATATCAAGTCATTGTGTATATTTAATTATTGGTTTTAAATTCTTTTTCTAAAAATGAGAACGAATTTTTGTTAAATGGATAAATGGATATTTTCAATTTCCATTTCTTTCAATAAAGAGAAAATTTTACTTCTAATATATTCTGCCGATAAACAGACAATTTTTCCTCTGATGTACAGTCAAAATTTAACTTGCATATTGTTTTTTACAATCAATTAAAATTTCATGTTTGGTGACTAAGTTTAGTGTTATCAAAAAAATTTAATCAGATAAAATTAATTATTTTGTTATTTTATTTAAGAATCCCTATACATTACAATATGCTTTAATAACAAAATCAAATTTAAATATTATTTAAATATTAAATAAATAAGTTGAAT
Source organism: Ceratosolen corneri (assembly GCA_030522565.1). Taxonomy (NCBI): domain Eukaryota; kingdom Metazoa; phylum Arthropoda; class Insecta; order Hymenoptera; family Agaonidae; genus Ceratosolen; species Ceratosolen corneri. Next base: position 15,751 of record JAPYYT010001446.1, on the reverse strand, counting down.
AAAAAATTACAATTAGACAATTGAACTGTTGTTGGATTCGTTGTCTCGAGTGTATTAATGGATTTTTTTTTTTAAACTTATATTAATTACGTTTTCATTATTAATCAGTTTATTTGAGTCTCTTACATCGTGATCAAATTATCTAGTAAATCAGTAAAGTTTCATTAAAATATTAACATAAGTTCTTGCAAGTGTAAAAAGTTCGTTGTACTATCAGTTACATAAAGTTGTTCTCATTTGCAAAATATTATTTATTATATTATCCTTCTTTCAATCATTGAAACCTTTTTCATTTATATTTTTGTCATAATTTTTCTTACAAATGTATATTGCTTGCTTTAAGTAGATGATTGAAATAATCTTTAGAAAAGAGTTATATAATATACTACATTAGCACTTTTTACTTATTAAGTTAAAATAATTAAAATGATTTACTGTCCACTAATACTAAAATATTATTTTTCAATTGCTTTAGAAATAAAGGTGCACGTACGAATCTATGTGTGTATTTACTAGAGAAAAACGATAAGCGAGAGAGATAGAGAGAGGGAGGGAGAGAGAGAGAGAGAGAGAGAGAGAGAGAGAACTAGAATTAGGGACAGAAGGGTTAGTTAACATTTCGTTTAAACGATATGTATGTAATTGAAGAAACGTAAATCTTATATAAAGAAGGTAATTTATTGAATTAAGCTCAAATGAATAAAAGAATTTTGCAAATATTAATTAAAAATTTGCAAACGATAAAGATTTTTGTATATCGGTTGGAAAATAAATTTTTCCTCCAATATTCTGGTTTTTAATATCGATTAAATATAAACATTAATCGAATGCAAATGGGTTTTGGCTTCTATTAAATTTCTATTATATGTGTATGTGTAAATCGCAGGACGTCTAATTAATGCACAATCTTGCATCTGTCATAATTAACATTTCAAAGTAGGACAAATAAAACTATGCTATTTTTGCTCAATGCACAATAGCGGCTTAAGGGGAATCAAAGCACTAAATAACATCAAGTGCACAGAAATGCATACTCTGCGCCATAAAACACACCTTTCGAAAGTACAAATGCGACGCTCTTAACAAGGCTTTTTCTCTATTTCTGCATTGGAGTGAAGCTAATATCAGATAGTCACTCGATAGTGAGGCTCGCTTATGAGGTAAGCTCCTCGTAAATAAGAATGAAAATAGAAAACTCCCGAGCATTTACCTTTTTCGAGGACTGCCTGTGGTATCTGTGTGGGTGTAGCATACAGATGTAGCGGTCGATCGCCATACACACGAGGATGACGGCGCTTTGTTGTGTTAGGGCTCCGCGCAGCAGTGCCTGGAACACATGTGAATTGACGTCTGGTGAGCTCGTGATTTATGCTTTTGGTCTGGATTACATTCTTATATTTATTGCTTTTGCGAACTTCCGGTTGCGTAATTTGCGAGTTTATCTACAGTTACTCGCTCGATTAGGTGCTCGATTAGGAGGTTTTAATTCCATTCGACAATTATTTGTTTTATCGTTTTACGATGCTTTTCGATGGTGTTTGACGATTGCATCTCTGTTTCGTCGTGGCTTGCTTATGGATTTTGTTTTTTTTGATTTATGGATGGAATACAAATAAGTGAGGTAAGTATAGTTTCGTTAATGTTTGACTACATTTTCAAATAAACACAAAGATCCTTAATTCTGTTTAATTACACGAAGAGTATTCTTTCTATTATTGTGCAAATTCATTTTTAAAAATAATACTTATATAATGCAATTACATAATGCCCATGAAATAATTAGAATTATACAAATATTAAAAGTACATGTCACGGGAAAGATTTTTTAGTTTTCTTTGTGAAATATAATAATACGTAACGATAAAATTTTTTTTATAATTTATTACATTTATGTCCACCCGTTGCAAACAAAAACTTAATTTTAATACAAATTCATATTAATTAAAGTTGACGTATTTTTTTGTAGAACTTGAAATACTTTTTCACAAAACTACGTACATTAAACAGTTTAGCATCGTGAAAAAATTTAAAGTATTTATTAAAATCTGGAATAACATTTACATTTTATTTTGTTTTGAATCATACTTTTACAATTTTATTAAAAAAACGTATTAATAAAAAGTTATTTAAATTTAAAATTGTTATTTCTAGAATGTAAAATTATTCATCGCATCGTCAAATGTAAATTCTTCGGTTAATAATAAAATAATTGTCGTAATTAATTGATTTATTAATATACACATTTTCCTCAATTTAATTGTAAATATATCATTGAAGTTATATAAATAGTATTATGAAATATTTATAACTAAATATTTTACGCTGAAACCAATTAATTGATAAAAGGAATATTTTTATTTTAATTAATAAGAGCAATATTTTACATGTATGTATAAATATTTTTTAATAAATCATTATTAGTAAGTAATCGCTTTAAATATATTTATTCCAAGAAAAGTCGATTTTATTTTTTATTCTATTATATTTTATTCTTAATTTATTACTAATAAAATGTTTAAATGTAATACTTTGAACATGTAAGGATGCACATTAAGTTGAGTCTAATTACCATCGACCACAAATAAATCTTATATAAGATAATAAGTGTTGTATAACTTATTTGTTTTTTAATACTAATGCTGATAAATATATAAAGACTTTTACAATTTAATTAATTTGTAGTATTCTTTATTCTAAATATATTTCTGATATTTTTATTCTGAACTACACCTGTTTCGTCGAAATTGCGTTTAAAATTGCATTTCTCTATATTCAAATGACTGGTGTCATGTAAATATTTTATCCTATACATATATATTATATGGAAAACAGTATACATTTATAAATAATGAAGCATTTTATTTTATGTTTTTATAGGATACGAATGCTTATTCGATAGTATGAAAATTAAATAATATAAAAATTTGTCTATAGGCTTTTACAAAAAAATATTTAATTTCAATTCAAATCATCGCAAATAAATCAGATTATACATACTTATATCAATTTAATTAAACACGCGATTTAAACTAATTATTATAAACGTGCAATAATAGACTTTCTTGGTATTTTTGCCAATTGTATTTTTGCATATTTAAACAGAATAAAATTCTGTATCACAAGAAGAATTTGTTTGTTCAAAAAATTCTGGATCACAACAATTTGTTTGTTCAGTTCTGATATTTGCAATATTTTTACAAATATACAAATATCTCTACATAAGTTTCGAATAAGAATTTTGTTTCGATGTTCCGAAATGCAAGCTGTGATGTAAAAATGATCGATAAAAGAATGGGCGATCATTTTCCGGTAAAGATCTCAATGACGGCCTTTAATTGATCTATAAAATTTGCAGGAAGCTATACGAGTCCCGACTACAGTTTGAAATTTTAACTTTATTTGTCAATATAAAATGTAAGTTTAATGATTTTTTATTATATATCAACTATAGCGATTAAATTGAAATATAAATTTGTGCTTAAAATGCATTGAATTCTTTTCCTAATCGTTTACGAACTAATAATTTACAATAATACAGCAGTTATTATTAAAATATTTTCTAAATTAATCATTGAATTTATTAATTTATTTCTAAATTTCTAAAAAATCTTTATTATTATATTGTAATATTGAAAGATGAATGTACTTGAAAATCTATAAAGACTGGTCCATTCAATTAATTTTATTTTTATATTTCAATGATATATTTTTTAACAAAATTTTAATTATAGTACTTTGAATTTGTAATTATTTTCATAAATTACAAGAACTTCTTTAATAAAGCAAAAAATGCCTTATTTGTTTTCTATTTTTGTCATATATACATTTTACAATAATCTAAAGAAATTTTATTCATTTGTGTAATGCTAAGATAACATTGTTATATTATATTAATATTTATTATTTAAAGTAATGTTTAAAATATTTCGTATGAAATAGATAAAATATTAAATATAGTAGAAACGATAATACTAGTACAATTACGATATTATTATTATTAGGACAGACAGATGTAACATAATACGAATTCAGTATTATTAACTATCAAGACTCATAACATGTTATTGTATTTTTTGTATATGAATATCATAACATAATTGTCTAATATATTGTAATTTTGGCATTATATTGAGAAATGATTTTGTATTTATAAACAACATTTATAAAAACATTATATATAAACTTTACGTGAATTAAATAAGCTGTAAAGCATCGAAGCTAGTTAATAGGTTTATATAATTTATCCGCCATATTTCAAAATTTTTCTTTTTTAATCAATCAAATTATATTTCACAACTTATGTGTAAATAAATAATAAGTTTTGGAAATTAGCAATTAATATGCAAAAATAAATTTTCAATATAACATCAGTAATAAATACTATTCAATTTCGTTGCATTGCATTACGAAAATCATTATTTTCGATCAACTGAATTGTACAGAAGATATTTACTAAAAATTAATAATTGTGATTTACGAATATTATTTTTTCATACACTGAATGAGAAAATAAGGTTTTCAAAGTATATATTTCAAGGTATAATTTTAAACCACTACTTTTAATATATTCATCAAAGTGTTGTAAAACCATATTTTCTTACGATAATTGAAATAAATAATATATATTTATAAATAACAAATCATTAAAGTAGCTTTGAATTTTTTATACAAGAAACAAGAATTTTCGAATAATTTTTTATTAACAATAAATTATTGAATTAGTATTTCTTTTATAGCAAATATATAGAGAAACAAGTGTCTATGCCATCTCTATTATAAATGGGGAAAAATACATTTTTAATTATTATTTTGATCCGTATAATTTATGAAAGATTCTTCAACATTTTATCTCTTAAATACTCTTGGGGTCTACGGTTCGATTTCATAAATAACTAAATAAATTTTATTTACATATTAATAAATGATTTGAAAATTACTACATTATTTTCGGCACAAATGACCGCTTAGTTAAGTAAAACTCGTACATGTCTAAATAATATAAATATTTAAAAAAATTATAATTTCCATACATATATCACTACAATTGTATAACATTGTATCTGATCTTTTATATAGTAATGTACGCAATTAAATGTATTTATGTAAATTCGCGCATGTAAAATTACAAAATCAATGTAAATTGGTATTATACGGACCTCTAAGCGTACTACTTAACGTGCCTTATCATACCTGATAATCACTAATGTCTCGCTATTCCTTATTGCATACGTTTATCTCCGAGGAGATTTTATTCGCGTTTCTTCGGGCCCATGTTAAACAGGAGATAATACACTCACGCATTTCTTGCTTTAGATAAAATAACGAGTTATGGACTTCCACTCGATCAAGTACATCTGGTAAATAAAAATGAATAAAAGAATCGGATCGAGCGGGTCTATAATATGCATTATGAAACAGACAGAATTCCGAGCTGCATAATGAATCGCACACGAACGATAAACGATTTCCGTTTGTGCGAGCACTTTATTCTCCTTCCCTCTCTTTTCCTCTTATTCTACGTCTTTGTTATTCTCATATGTGCAATTCGCGCAATAATTTACGTTATACTACTCTTGTACATCTCCTACTGTTCTCTTCTATTTCTATTTCCATTACCACACAAAGTTCATGCTTCCTTTCTTTGTTATCTTCCACTTTTTCCATACATTCAACGGCTCTTATATTTCGAAATTCCTCAATACAAGTTCCTATTATTCTTTTAATTTTGATTTTCCATTCTATTGTTGAAATTTTAATCTGATTTTTTTTTCTTTTACACGAGATATCGGAGATTTATTTAATAATCATTTATTAAAAATCCAGCTAATCTTACTATTATAACTTTTCTACGTCATATATAGGCCATCAATATTCTATAACAAAATATCATTAACAGTATGCTTACAACTAAAATTAGCATCAGCTATACATTATTAACTGCAATACAATTTTTCCATCGAATCGCAGATAAAGGCATATTTTGTTCACACTGCCTCATAAATAACTGACAATTTAACCAATTTGCCAATATTATGAGTTTCATCCACCTCTACGTACGAGTGGCGAATCGTGGAATCTGAGTTTCTACCCGGCTTCCACGAAAAGTAGATTGTAGTGCACCGATTATCCAGCAGTATTTATTAATGGCATGAAATTGCCATTGAGGTGAAGAGTTTATCGTTTTATTTCCAAGTCATGGCACTTGTCTACTTTAAGAATCTTCCATCGTATCGATGAGGCTTCCGCGTTTAAGGCACATAAAAATGTATAGGTGAGTAGATTTATTTTAAATAAGTGAGTAGATTTGGTACTAGAAATTGAATATTCTGCGCGTAATTTTGCGAGACAATGCTACGCGCATATCACACTGTTTACATTTCACTGGACTGATTAGGTGAGCATCGATGCATGTTGTTCATACTTTTCCAAGTATTTGTTGTATTGAGTGGATGTGCATTTTTATAAGGTTATATTTGTAAATTAATTTCTTTTCAACTTAATTAATGCTTTTAGCAAATGTATATTATCAAAAATTTAAAAGCTCTTAAGTCAGTGTCGACATTTAAATCTATTTTGCCATTTTGGAAGCTAATGAGAACGGCATTATTATTAAGACATACCTTTCAATTTCATTCTCTACTTTGGTAAAATTTTCTATTTAAATGCTCTTTCACTAATTATATATTTATGCATTAGTATCTTGTATTTTATTGGCAATTTAAATTTTTGTTATTATAAAAATAATTAAAGCTTCACGATTTGATATTGAAATAAATTCCATTATATAATCAAATTAGCGGTGTGTTTGAACTGGTAATCTTGTGATAATTGAGGACCAGAAGTGTCTTTATCTCAAACGCTTTCTCAAAATTGCACAATAAAAACAGAACTTTTCAATCCAAGTAATTTAAGTCGTTTATGGGCCCAAAATTTCCGTAGCTTAAATAAATCTGAATTTATTATGTTAATGACATAGGCTCAATAAGAAGTGTTCCACTCCCGAATCAGCTTAAGTTTTCTGCAAAATGAAAACTCACCTACTCGGTAGACGTACTTTTTGAACAAAGCTTTTATTGGAGGAAAATATAGTCATATAAAAATTCCTGAAAAACAATATATCCCATCAAAACTAAAAATTCAAGCTTTGCAGAAGGTAAGATACTTGACAAAAAGGAACTGTATCTCGCCTCTATGCTAGCTTTCATCTCGATTAAAAGATTGTGGGAACATATGCAATGAAACAGAAATGAAAAAGAAAGCTGCTGCTGCTGTGTGGGGAACACGAGGCGACGATTATCGTAAAGCTCGGAGGTTCGCATTCTCCTGCACTTTTGGAATTTATGCGCAAGGATAGCATCCGTGCACATGCGACGATAGTGTAAAAAAATTCTCGTACTAGTGCTACTTAACGAAGAAAGAGACGAAGGCAGAGAGAGAGAGAGGGAGAAAGAGATCTAAAGAATCATTGTGTAATTTTAATTAATAATTTGAACTTCCAATAAGGCATATAGAAATGAATGCAAGGTACATGGTACAAGTGTTGGAGGTTTTTACTTTTAATGTTATCGCAGTCTTGCGCTTGATTACGTAAAAGTAAGAAAATGTACGTAGGCTTGTATGAGCTTCTTGCGTGGGTTTTGCAAAATGGCTCTACACAGGTATAAATGTAGGTATATATTATGTTCCTAGATTACTTTATAATGCATCTTATATAATTTTTCTTCCTTTACTTTTGAAAAACTTTGCTGGATTGTATCCAGATTATTACTCCAGAAACGAAGGAATTTTTTCTTTGAAAGTTAGTCAACAACTAAAGTTATTCTTAATATCCTTCTTTATTTAAGTTTTGCATAGAAGATATATATAACGTAGACATAACGAAGTGGATATTTTTTATCAAACGGCTATACCGTTTGAATAATCATTAGTGACTGGTTGAGTTTATTTTAAATTCAGCTGTATGCATTGTACGGTATGAACAAAAAATTAAAAAATTCAAAAATAAATAATATAAAGCTGGAATAATAAATGATTTAAACCAATTGATTTTATATGTCATTAGAATATACAGTCCCAAATTCAAGATAAAAGATTCAATTATATGAATATATATATATATATTTATAAACTAATTTATAATTTAAAAATGCAGCTTTGTAAAAGCATGTTTACCAAGTCGCTTAGATTTCCATTTATTTTGTCAAGCGTATCGGTATCGAAACACACGAGGTCAAGCAATTTTCTTCGATACCATTCAAGATTCTAGTTTTTACTTGTGGCAAGTAGAATTTCGTTGTTTTACTTTGAGTTTGAGATTTTTTCGCCCTCCACTCTTTATCTGTTTTCTTTTTCAAAGCTTCAGATAGTTCGATGAAGCTATGAGGAAAGTGCATTTTCCGAAAAACGAATTCTCGCTCTCGTGGATGCCCTTGCAAAATACCTTTTACATTAAACCTCCTATATAGATTACTTTCGAAGTTGCATCTAAACTTCGTAGCAACTCTCCGTATTAAAATTAAGGGAAGTAAATTAATGATAATTGTCGATTATATTTCAAAGACGTTTAAAGAAATTCAGATGAAGATGGCTTTTTGGCTAATAAGAAACACATTGTATTTAAGGTAAACTTTAACGAATTACCAAGTGATTAATATAATTAGACAACTTTGTTTGATATATTGAATATATATATATTAATTATTTTGAAAGTAGTAGAAAGTTATTTTAAGAACTATAGTAATAATTTTATAAATTTATAAATGTTTAAATTTCAAGAACATTATTACTGTACTTATTTGGACTTGATAATAATTTTGTTAACTTTTCAAATTAATTTTATGTTAAAAGAGCAGTTTGACGTTATTGTAACAAATTAAATGCATTTTTTACAGATTGTGTTAAATATTAAACATACGTAATATTTTTATATTTTTAAAATTAATGAAATTGTAAAATGAAATCGTACTACTAAGTTTACATAGTTATCATTTATAAAATAATTACTCGTATAATTATCGCTTACTATGATAAATTTATTTAATTCTGCTCAATTGTCAGCCAATAGTATCCGATTTAATATAAAAGAATAATGGTCTTTCAAAAAAGATTTTTAATCTAAATTCGTAGTAAACAGTATTTATATATAGTAAACAGTATCAGATAATTTAATATTTCCCGATTCACAATACTTATGCCTAATTTTTAATTACATTTCCATTATTTTCAACTACTTGTTTCTCTATAAGATGAAGATAGTCTTTATTCTTTTATATGTGGCAAAATACGCTTTTATTAATTTATTATTAAATAATCAGTTATAATAATTGAATATATGTATAGCCATGTGAAACCAAATGTTTAACCGTATTTTTTTTGATTTTTAATCGTTTTCATAATAACGAAAATAATTAGCATCAAATGCGTTTATTTTTGTATCTATTTTAGGTGTGCAACAATATTCACGTATGTATTTTATTAAATAATTTGATGGTTTTATCTGTCCCGATGAGTAGTAGCACCAATTCTTGACAATTGGATATTTTTCACATTAAGGCTTTTTATTATTGCTTATTGCACTTTGTAATAAAACGTATCATAATTTCTTATTATTTAATTTCCGAATGGAGTCTCAATTACATGTGGGTTATAGTGAACAGCAATATAATACTAATTGATCGACTCATCAACTTCTATTTTCCCGAAAAATACTTTTATACTTTTATTGATATTTCAATGTCTTGTTCGCAAAAGTTTCTGCATATTTTTAATTTAGCACCTTTTTTAATGAAAATAAATCACAGGGAGTCTTAACTCTCAGCGAATAAGTATTCGATAAATTCCACACTAGATGTCTCGACTGAATTGTTTATAGCGCACTGGAGAATTTCTGTAAAACGTCTATCTACAAGAAGTATGAAAAATTGAATATTAATATTATATATTTGTCATTATTATTATTATCGTCGGATATTTTATAAATAAAGTAGACTGATTTACATTAGATTTACTTATAGAAATGCGTATGCCATGAAAAGAAAATCAGGAAAAGAAAATTTGGATATTATTTGAATATCAATAGGTGAATATTGAATTTCCAGTTTATTTATCATTCAATTATATTATAAATAAAAGATTAATTTAGTCGACGATTTATTACGATAATTGAATAATTTTTAATTGAGCTTTGATTTCGAAGATTAGCTTATTGTATTTTTCAAGATGATTTACAAACGATGTTAGTGAAGTTACTTTTAGATGTATAAAATATTAAATGAAATAGTAAATTCTATGGTGAAGGCAGGCTTTTATGAGATACATTATTTTATGTCTCCCTTGTGGAGAGATAAACTTTACTATCTCTATATACGTCATAGAAGGTATGGTGTAAAAAATATTATACGCAACAAAATGTATTAATATATATTTTTATAAAATGATGACTTTCTAATTGAAATAAATTAAAAATAAAAAAATTAATTTATAGAGATACTCGTTTTCCATTGTATCATATAAGCAACTCTCGTCGAAATTCTAAAGATTTTTAACACATCTTTTATTACAAGTTATGACATTTATTTTTATAATAAAATTTCAGTCTTGTTGGAGCCATTATTCGATATTTTTTCAATTTAATTTACTTCAATTTAAATTATGAATATATTTCGTAATTCAAATACGTTCTAATTATAAATGCATACTATTATAATAAAGATTATTAACAATTATAATAACCTTAATTTAGCTCGATGTAGTTAATCTTGTTAGCAAAATTGTAAATTTCATTTTAATCATGAAATATCTGAACGCAAGGACTATCCGTAACATTTTGTAATTGTCAGGAATTTACAAGAGTTATGTAATCAACACGGAATGCCAAAAATTTAAATGAAATCTTAAACTACAGTTTTCATCGTAATTATAATATTTTCTTGCATTTTTCAATCGGCAGTTTTATATAATACATATTGAAAAATTAATGCCTGAATGCACTAATCTTTGCAAGAATCGCAAAGAAGTTCATTTCATCTAAAATAATTTCATTTAATGTAAATGCTCAAATAAACAAAGTTTGACATTTATTTTTCATTAGTTATATAAAAGTATATTCATTGTACATATAGATGTATGTAAATTTATGCAAAGTATCAAGTGGAATGGTGATATTTATATTAGGGATGGGTTAATATGAAGTCTAGCAGAGTGGAAATTGATTTTTTGACAGTTGGTAATCATTCTATTCAATGGGTATAATATGTCATTATGTATATTATTTATGTAATCTATTCTCATGCTAATATGTAATATGTCCCAAATATATATATATATATATATATATATATATATATATATATATATACTATTTTACATGTAGTTTTAGTAGTTTTCACTGCTATTCAATTATTTTTACATTACTTTTACATTATTGTTTTATATACAATTTAACAATATTTTCCTATCTTTTTATGTCAATAGCAGTTCATTGTCCGCTTGTTCAAAAGAAATCTGAGACAATGTCAGCCTAAGTTTGATCAATGTTTGGGCGAGTAGATATTTATATTTATAGGTGTCGTTCTATACCATAAAATCACCTTATCTAGATTAATAAACATGATTTATCATTAAGATGTTCGATACATACTGACATAATTATAAAAAAAGAGATAAATTAAGTAGTAAGATATGAGTGTAATACAAGCTAAATTGTGAAGCCAACTACTGAAAATATGTTGACAATTCTTCCCGTAGAAGTGGAAAAAAGTATTAAAAAACGAATTATAATTTAAATATATTTTGAAAAATATTGTTTTATAATTACATAATATTTCTGATTGTAATTTAGAATTTGTGGTGTAGCAATATTTATGATTATTTCATGAAAATTTATGCAAAAATAATAGAAATGTAAAAGAAAATGACTAAATTATATAAAATGTGTAGCTTAAAAAAAAAAAATAAGGAAACTGCGCTTGTTTAATATGAAATTCATTCACTTGGGAGTACATTTTCGTGTCAATCAATTAGTAATTAAAAGTGTTGTTTTAGAGCTACGATTTGTATTATTTTACATTTGAATTACTCTAATATGAGCATAAATGCAGTCATTTAAATGCAATAAATTAGAGAATTAGTCACATATAGCGAGCAAGAGAGAACTACGATATATATATATATAGTTAGGTAGACAGATAGAGAGATAGATAGGTAGATGGATAGGTAGATAGTTACAGAGAGAGAGAGAGAGAGAGAGAGAGAGAGAGAGAGAGCGAGAGAGAAGGGATGTTAGTCCGAAAAAGATTTAAGATGGTTACTATGGTGACTGTTGGCAGTAATCCAGGAAAAAGCTCGAATAATCTAAGAGCGCGGGAGGGGGTGGGAGGGGGGAGGGGGCAGATGTAGTAAATAATGGTCACTGGGATACTCATCGTTGTTGTCGACTGTTGTCCTGATTTTAACCAATTCAACGCCAAGGCAAGTAGCGAGACCTTTGTTCGATTATATTAAACAATAATTTGTGTCCGCAAGTAGTAATAAATATTTAAATATTAAGGATACTCTTTAATAATAGATCGTGTTTAACTGCTATGTAGTTTATTGTTTATTTACTTGTTAGTAAAAGTATAATCAATGAATAGATAAATAAGTCATGACATTGAGTATTATGTTTTAATGAAATTGAATAAATTTATTTGAGAAGTAATTAATTGACTGATTTAACATTTACTAGAGCTTTAATTCTAAAGTTCAAAAATTTCAAATATTTATATTAAAAGTTCGCAGTATTGATATCAAGTAAAGTTTATATAATTTATTATTCAGCAAATAGATGAATGAATTTTGTATTGTTAGATTTAACTCTACACCTATCGTTTTATAAATGGTAATGCATTAATGAAATATTGCATTTGATATGTTTATTAACAATTTAAATGCTTCAGTTTACATAAATTTGTCATCATTTATAATTTTATTTGCACTTTGGCTTACGATATGAGAGAAAATAATCTTTACTACGTATTATTTTATACCATGTGTAATTCAAAGTTTTAAGGTTCACTCATAAATTAAGTATACAAGTAGCAATAACAACTGTTAATCGGAATCTTTTAGAGAAATTTTTTTTATTTATATATATATGTATATATATATGTATGTATGTATACGTATAATAAGGTTACATCTCAAAGTATTCTTCGTTAATTTATAGGCCAATAGAATTTGAACTTTAAAAAGTACTGATTTCTAATAAAATAAGGTCATAATAATCAATTGACTTGCTTATACTTATTCTTATAACTTGGTAATTAAGATGAGAGGAAAAATAAGAGCTAAATCTAGTATTTTTGTGAATTCAGCTGATTGATATATTTGTATAATGAAAAAGAGTTGTCAAGTTTTAAAACGATCTTACCGATTGAATAATTTGTATATAACTTATTATATATATGTTACCATGTAACGCTGCATTTATTATTTAATTAATACACTGAACTTAAGTTAATCAACGTAATTATCATAAAATTCATAACTACAACATACGTTATTTTTGTACACAAATGTCCTTCTTATCATCTTATTGGAAATAATTGGAACGATAGTCATTATACATATATTCTGACGCAAATTCACCGATTATTTTACATACACTTTTTAACAGCGCCTCCCACCTGTCATTTACTCCACAAAACCAATCATTTTACAGCTAATTCGAAAAAATTATATTTCTACATTCGAAGAGAACATAGAGGCTGAAAAGCTATCATATATCGTATTTATGAAAGCACGTACACATACAGATATTCGTGGTTTAGTGGGTGAAAAAAGCTCGGCAGAGGTGCATCGGACATTAGTCGCGCGGCGCCCTGACCGCGACATGACTAAGAACTTTAGTCATCGTTTAGTGGGTTACGCGTACTCGAGGAGCCTCGACTTTTTCCCAATTACTTCCTCAATAGGGCTGTAAGGCATACAAGACTGTTTGTCAGATTACGAAGCACGTAGCAATGAGTTAGCCCAGCTTTTTGAAGTGGATGTGCTTTGGCTCCAACCGACGCTTTTCTCATTTGTTAATATTCTCTCTTTGATATATTATTAATGCTTTCTCAGCTCTTAAAAATTTATACTACGCACGACACTGTATTATAGAAAAAGGCAGTAGTACATCATTTAGAAGTACCACTAAGCTGTAGCTTGAAAGTCATTGGGATGCTTAATGTTTCATTTAAAGTTTCAACTAATATCGGAAAATTCTTTGAAACCAACAACCAACGCTAACTAACAGTTGTTTATTATTAATAAACCAATACTTTCTAACAGTAGCATATTGAATTTGACAAGAATCATCAATGTTGATGTATGCAAGTGTTAGGGGGTAATAGTAGGGCAACCGTAATAATAAAAGAAAAAGTATATAACCTTCATCTGGCTTTGAGTCTTCGTAGCTCATCATTCATGTTTCTTGTAGAAAAATCGCATTGCTTATATTTCGAAATGTTAAATTGTTGTAAATTGCCAATGACCGACCGGGTAATTCTATCAATTACTAGCGCGCACCAAGAAATAAACGACCTACATTTATAGTCTTAGTAGTGGGTTCGTGGATGCCACGAAGTATAAAGCTTCCGGTAAAGCAGCAATATACATTTAAGCTCGGGAAAAGCCCGAGGGACGAGACGATGATGGAGTTGTGGACAGCCATATTGAGGGCGTAAATACAGTAACGGAAAGGGAAAAGAGATGCGGCGTATACGTAAAATTTTGCAGGGGATTGTTAAATTTTACGAGAAGGTGAGACACGTTCGGTTCAAGCATCTTTGAATATTTTTTTTTCTTTACATTTTCAGAAATGACGAAGAGAAAAGAGTTAAGCATTGCTTACCGTCGCCTCTTAATTATGCCATATTTTATTTCTGTACGTCCGAAAGTACGTCGAAATAACGTGCATAACAGTAGATAAATAATAATTGGTTTGTATCTGATCAACTGCACCTTGATTACGCTAGCGATTGCGTTGAAAATCAACTCCCTAATTTTGTGTGGGTAATTGAAAATCTTGTCATTATTGACAGCCCAGTTAAGTGCGTTTTGCAATATTGTATCAGCATTGGCCCCAGCTCCTACGAGAATAGGCAGTTTCTCATTATCTCCAAGGGACGGGTCAACACCTACGCTGAGTCTTTTTGCACCTTCGTATGCAATGTTTGTTCTATGCGTTCCAGCCGGTGGAGTTGTAAATCTAAGTTTGGAATCATCACTAAAGCTAAGTTCGACTGCAGTCCTATCTTCCCAGACAGCAGAGGTCGGTCTAAGGCCCTCGATGCCAGCTCGCATTAGAACATAAATAGTGCTCGTCCAATGACCGATCATGTGAAACGCAGATGTCGCGCTGTTTCGAGAAACATCTCCGAAGTGTGTGTCTAGTATTTACGTGGATAACCTGTCATCGTGCCTTGACCTGTATGATGATTGGCATTCCAGATATTTGCTTTTGTCAACGCTATGACTGCGACACCGGATGGAGACTGGGTTCCCGTCCGCACAGTCGCAGCGATGACCAAGAGTGCCAACTGCATCTTCTCGGCAGAGATGACCCCAGACCAATCAGGCATTCTTGCTATGGCTTGGGCTGTATCTGCAACTGTGGCCCATCAACTGCTGGTGGGCACGGATCCCACGCTGACGAGCACATCTCACGCATCTCAGGCTATGACTTCTGTTGGTAGCTCGACCTCCAATGATCTAATAATTTTCTCGG